>JAQSNX010007670.1:0-17183 GCA_029532605.1 Oreochromis grahami | reverse complement strand
TTTCCGTGCTTGGTGTTCGCTGCGTACCCTCAGATTATGCCTGTGTGTTTTTGGTATCTGCATTCCATGTTCACTTCATGTTTTGTTTCCATGCCAGCAATAAAGCTGTGGTTTTGAGTTGCATTCTGTCTTCGAGGCCTGCATTTGGATCCTCATCTCCGCCTGCCCGCACACAGAGCCCTGACAATTCGATGTGAACATCCAAAGTGAGAGCCGGGTCAGAAATTACCCCTAGGTTCCTGATAGATGTTTTCACAAACGTCGAAAGGAGACCAGTTGGAGGAAGTTGTTAGCCATCCAACCTTTAATGGATTCTAAGCACTCACTGAAAATCTGAAGCTTAGATAAATCTTGGGGCTAAAAAGAAATGTATAATTGGATGTTATCTATGTAGCAGTGGTAGCAAATGTTCTCAAAGGGGGTCAAATTATGCTGGAGAGGAAGTAGATGTATTAAAAACAATAAAGGCCCCAGCACAGAACCTTGTGGCACACCATAGGTGAGGGAAGTGGAAAATGACCTGTACTTAGAAACTGCCACAGAAAAGTATCGTTCATACAGATATGAGAAGAACCACTCTAAGGCAGATCCAGATAAACCGACCAAATATTTCAGCCTTTCAAGCAGAATGTGATGGTCAACTGTATCAAGGCCCGACGTGAGGTCCAACATCAGCAGAACAGAACATTTTCCTGCATCGTTTTGCATCAAAATGTCACTGGAGACTCTAAATGGGCTGTTTCAGTAGAATGAGCTCTATGAAAGCTAGACTGCTGTAAGCTGCTTAGCCGCACCTCTTCTAAAATCTTAGCAATTAGTGGTAGTTTTGAGATTGGCCTGTAACTGCTAATAAGAGAAGGGTCTAACTTGTTTTTGTTTTTTAAAGGGAGTGTATGGCAGCATTTTTAAAATAAGCAGGGATTTTAAAAGACACCAGTGAAGTGTTAATTATGGTAAAAACTGGAAGACATTTTTTATTAAAAATTCAGGTAAAATGTCAAGTGAACAAGAGGAAGCTTTCATTGAATTAACTAATTTTACCAGCTCGGGTAGTGAAATAACAGGCCGGGCTGGAGTAGGAACGGACAATGCAGATGCTGATAGGGAAATTTTTTTTCTTACATTAATAATTTTTTCTAGAAAGAAAGCAAGCAAATTTTCAGTCTTCATTTGAAGAAATAGGGGCAGCAGGTGGAGCAGGAGTAATAATATCAGTAATGGTGTCAAATAACACCTTAGGATTACCTCTGCTCTTTGCAACCAGATGAGAAAAATAGGCAGCCCTCACATCTCTAATTGTTAAAAGAAGCTAAAAAGATCCTTTACGGCAATCACGTTTTAAGCAACGAATACTGTCATTTAGCCAAGGTGAGGACTTGGAAACAGAAGCTAGTCTCATTTAACTTAACAGATTTAATCGAAGATTGAAAGACAATGGTTATTAAATAGATCTGTTAAGCCAGACCTTCCCAAAGTGTGGGGCCCACACTGCTAGCACGGGGCAAAACGCTTGGACACTGCTAGCACGGGGCGCCCACAGAAACGCAAAGCAGGAGATGAAGCATCGCTGAATATGTTTCCAAACCAACTTCATTCTAAGTCAAAGACTAGAAAATATGGTGAAGCATATCTTCCCTTTGGCTTCACCTGCACAAGTGCTGAGGTAGGTCTCCCTGCATAATTGGTTTTCCCTGTGTCGGGAGCAGCGCTGGGCTGTTCAAATCACGGACAAACAGTATCCCACAGCTGTTTATGTTTTTGAACCCATTTTGCACAGAGACACATTTTTTGAAAAATGTATTGACAACAATGTTGAATATTATTACACAGGAAAAAACAAACAAATGACTACATGTAAAATAATCACACCGTGACGCCTCTGCCTTTCTAAATGCAGGGACAGTAATTGCGTGTGTATATGTAAGCGTATAAAACCTGAAGATAGAGACAAAATACTGTTAATCTATCTGCCATTCTGCAATTCATCTCATGTAAACAATAACGTGGCGCACAGCGTGACGTGAAAAAAGGCACATACCTTTGACGTTGCGTGACGAACTCTGTAATCCTCGTCCACACGTAAACGCAAAAAAGGAGTTTTAAAAAAATCTCCATTTTCGGTGATAGGAAACGCCGTTTACGTGTGGATGAAACAGCTGCGTTTTCAAAAATACCCGTGTAGGTGTGGACGTAGCGTAAAAGAGTTAGTAGTTTATTTTCTTACTACCTGTAATTTATTGCAGTTTACTTGTATTTGCTTAATTGTTTACTAAATGTTTGAGGTGTGAAATAAACCGCAATGGAGCAAAATATGGGTGTGTGTGTTTGAAGGATGTGTTTGTGCGTGTGTGTGCGTGCGTGCGTGCACGCGCGAGAAGGGGGCAGGGGGGTGCGAACATTTTTCTTGTAAAACAAAGGGGGGCCTAGCAAAAAAAGTTTGGGAACCACTGTGTTAAGCAATCAATCGATTGCTTAACAGATAGGATAGGATAGATTTAAATTAAAAGCATCCGAGAAATTCTCCACTGTGGAGGAATTTAAAATGCGAGAACTAACCATCCAGTGAACAGGAGACAGAGGCTTGTGAAAAGACAAGTTAAAAGACAGATATGTAGACGACACCTTGGTCAAAATCAAGACACAAGAAGTGGAATCCTTCACTGCGCACATTAACGCCATGGATAAAAACATCAAGTTCACCAGGGAAGACACTAAGGACAACTGTTTGCCTTTCCTGGACTGCGCTGTGCACATTGAAAAGAATGGCAACCTCAACATTGAAGTTTACCGGAAGCCCACACACACGGACCAGTACCTCCTCTTTGACTCCCATCACCCTCTGGAGTTCCCTCCCCAGGTTTAAATCTGGGACTCTCGGCCATTTGACCTTAGAACTGAAGAAGCTTCTCGGATGAGAGGTGAAACGTCTTCAAGCAACTTAAAGAAGTCCAGACGCTTTTCTCTGCAAGCTCCTTTGACCAGACAAAGAGCAATTCAGCAGACCCCTATGACAAGACCATCGAGGGAACAGTTCACTCTGCTCGGGATAGGATTCCCGGGACCCCGCCGTGAAACCAGGCCCAGGGAGTGTGCCCGAGGGCAAGCGTCTGGTGGCCGGGCCTTAGACCATGGGGCTGGGCCGGGCACAGCCCGAAAAAGGGACATGAGCCCATCTTCCTGCAGGACCACCACCTGCAGGAGGCACCGTAGGGGTCAGGTGCACTGTGAGCCGGGCGGCGGCCACCAAATAACAGTCATGCATAAAAAAAATACAGCCTGTGATGTGAGTGAGAAAACAGATTACCAATGTGGTTGTTACAGTCAGCTGTAACAACCACATTGAACAGCTGAATACCAAGACACCTATAGGATACAAGCGAGCATACAAAGCCCTGAGGTGCACTGGTGCTGATGGATTTGGAGATTAGGGTCCTTAACCCTAACATGATAAAACGTGGGTTTTATCTGTTAAAAAGAAATAAACCACATAATAATAAGGAGACAGACTCAGTCTCTATAAAAGCCATTAAAAGCAAAGCTAAAATCAATAAATAAAATAAAGTTTTGGATTTTCTAGGTGCTTAAGAATTAGGTAAGTCACACTGTTATTACTTCATCTGAGCTTTTTCCCATGCCTATAAGCATGGATCCCATGCTTATAGGAGAGCAATTTGGGGTTAGTATCTTACCCAAGGATATTTGGGGGAGCCAGGAATCGAACCACCAAACTTCCGATCAGTAGCTGATCTGCTCTACGACCTGAGCCACAGCCACCCCGTCTGATGATATCAGACGCTAAAGCTACAAGTCTATAATCATTTTTTTCTGTAGGTTTCTTTGGAACTGGAATTATAGGTTTGTTTTTTTTTTTCCAGAGGGCAGGAACTGTGACTTTAAGACCCCTTTCCAATTTCTGGAAGAGAGCTGCAGTGAGCTCTACTGCACAGACTTTTAAAAGAAAAGCTGAGACACTATCAGGACCTGAAGATTTCTTTTTGTAAATATGACAGAAAAGTAACTGAATATTGGTGAGTCAACTAAAAGCCTAAGTTAAAGATAAGATAGCCTCTATTAGTCCCAGAGGTGGGAAATTCACAAGAACATTGATGAGTGATTATAATTTAGTAAGTTTTAGTAAATTTCGTAAGTTTTTAACTGTGTTTTTGAGGCCTGATAATCTTATTTGGATATCTTGTGTAATTATGAAGTTATGAAGGTATGAAGTTAAAAATGTATGTAAAATAATTTAATAAAAGAAAATAATTGCACCTTTTAATAGAATAATTGATTAAAAGGTGCAAAAAAAAAAAAGAAAAGAAAAAAAGACCTGTCCCTTTGTATTCCAAGGACCTGCAAGTCAGAAAATAATATTCACAGTATGTCTGTGAAGGTTCTCAGTCATCCAGGTCATGCCGAGAGCTTCTTGTAAGAGGCGAAATGTCTTCAAGAAACTTAAAGAAGTCCAGTTGCTTTTCTTTCCAAGCACCTCCCTGTGTATACTAATCTGATTATAAAAAGAATTAATGGCTCACATATATTTCTAAATTTAACAGAATCTGGTAAACAGCTGGTAAAGAGTGTCATCACCCCCTGCTGGCTACTAGAAAGAATACAAGTTTAAGGAACTTTGTCCAGGCTGTTTTCTAAAAAATATTAAAAGCAGAGTTTGCTTTAGGATAGGTCTGTCTTGCGATTGATAATTCACTAGCATATGATTGATTCCAGTTTGTAACAGAGGTTAATTTTATTTTTTCAGCCATGAATTTGAATCTCCTGTGACTTCTGAAGCTTTAATGACTCAAAAAGCTGGAAAAAATAAGGATTAAAAAGTCACAGATGTGGAACGGTAGAAGCAGAGACGAGGCCAAGGCCTTGAAAGGGTCAATTTACATGGTCCTACAGAACACTGGCCAGTTCCCTTGCAACCTCCTCCATTAAACAGGGAACCCTTGCAACACAAAACATATGCACATACTGGAAACCCCAGTATTTACAGTAATCTTATGAATGACTAAATGAAAGGGAGTCTTGGTGAGCTGATTCAGGTGCAGCAGGAAGGGAGGAGTCAGAGAAAAACTCAGTTTGATGAAGAAAACCTACCGTAAACAGGTTTAGTTCACAAACTCTGTTACTATGGTAACTGACTCAGTTTAAGTTGAGTCTCTTTCTGGAATAGAAATGGAATCTGAACTTTCCTTCATCTTAGGGTTAACAAACTCTGAGTTGTTAGGCAAACCTGCTTCCTGCAATAGGGCCCAGAAAAAAAAAGAGGCCTGTGGAGCCATATGAGAAGTTTTCAGATTGAATATAGTTTCATTTTGCCTCAGATGCAGTAAATCTGACTTCTCGAGTATTACAGTACATCTCTCCTCTCTGTTGGCTGCGTAGATAGTTTTTCTGGTATTATGTTTTGTGTATTTATGATTTTATTATTATGTTTCCTTCTAAAACAGATTCTGTACTGTGAGACTGATCTCATATTCACTTTAAAAAGGAGTAACACATGAATAAGAAAATTATTTCAATATTAAAATCTCACTCACCTTTCAGTTGCACAAATGTCTCAGTATAAATCTGATGATTGAGTCTCTTCTGTGTAGCCACACAGCGATAGATGCCAGTCTTAGTCACAGTAGTTTTGACGATAATGTAGGGGTGGTTTTTCACTTGCTCCTCCTGAGAGGGAAGTGTTTTGTTATCATTGTCCCACCACTCCACTTTGATCTCAGGAAAAATACCTCCGACTTCACACTGCAGTGATCCTTTATCATCGAGTATTCTGACAATGGGCTTTGAAACTGTGCCTGTGAACACATCACAACAATTTATATCAGAAATAGAAATATTTGACATAAAAAATTTCTCTTCCTTCTTTAGAAGCTCAGACAGCGTTAAAATTTTTCTCTGAGAAAAGGCAAGTATATATATGTTAATTGTAGCTTTCAGTCATCTTCTGCATGACTTCGATTTAAGTTATTTCAGATTAATATGAAGACATTTATACAATGAATCAAGTTGCACATATCAAAGTTTAACTAAAAGAGACAATCCACACAGAGAAAATGCTGTTACAGCTCCTTGTTTACACAAATTTAAAAAAAGGAAAAGCCCAAACAGATATATGAAGAAAACACTTTTACATACTCAATGCAATTTTGGATTCAAAGATTTGGATTCAAAATCCTGCTTCTCACATACAAGTTCATTAATGATCTTAATGATCTTGATAATGATCATTAAGAACATTATCTTAATGACCTTGTAGTACCATATCACCCTATTAGAGCACTTTGCTTGGACTGCGGGCTTGTGATTCCTAGAGTATTTAAAAGTAGAATGGGAGGCAGAGCCTTCAGTTTTCAGTCCCGTTGCGGCACATGGCCACCCCTCCCTGAGCCTGGTTCTGCTGGAGGTTTCTTCCTGTTAAAAGGGAGTTTTTCCTTCTCACTGTCACCAAAGTGCTTGCTCATAGGGGGTCATATGATTGTTGGGTTTTCTCCGTATGTATTATTGTAGGGTCTACCTTACCATATAAAATGCCTTGAAGTGACTGTTATTATGATTTGTCGCTGTATAAATAGATAAATTGAATTAACTGAAATGCTGTTAATAATGTGAATGCACAAATCGGCGCAGCATGATCTGAAAACAAGTCAGAAGACACAAAAACTAATCACTGTGGGCGTGTTAGAACTCAAAAACTAGTTTAACTTATTGAGTAAACACTTGAAGCCATTTATTCTTTTCTTTTATCATTTTGAAATTTGTTCTTGGTTTACTTTATATTTTGGGGTTATTTATAAGGTTTATTTGTAGGTTAATAAATGCTTAATTTTGTTTTGTTTTTTTTGTTGTTTATCTGTGTAAGTCAGCCAGAAAGAACTGTAGGGCCATTTTCTATAAACAAAGGGACTGGTATGGGACCAGCATACGCTGGGGTGGGCCTACGTTTTTTCTGTTTATCCATCCATTCGCTTCCGCTTATCCTTTTCAGGGTCGCGGGGGGCGCTGGAGCCTATCCCAGCTGTCATAGGGCGAGAGGCGGGGTACACCCTGGACAGGTCGCCAGTCTGTCGCAGGGCCAACACACAGGGACAGACAACCACTCACGCTCACATTCACTCACACATTCACACCTAGTGACAATTTGGATTATCCAATTAACCTATCCCCTCAAACTGCATGTCTTTGGACGGTGGGAGGAAGCCGGAGTACCCGGAGGGAACCCACGCAAACACGGGGAGAACATGCAAACTCCAACAACAGAAAACAACATATAATGAATCTTTGTTTACTGCTCACCAAACTGGGTAAATAAACCGTAAAACGCAACTTTCACGTTTTGGGCATTTTGATTTATGGATCTCAAGGATCACCATCGGACTAAAGTTATTGGATCGTCTTTTGGGGAATTGAAACGGACTTGCTGCTTGAGGCCTGGATTAACACGCCACTCATTCATCAAAACTGGTGAGTGATATTATTGTTTAAGCTGTAAAGGAAAACGGTGAAGCTATTAAGAGTTTGAAAAAATATTTTCACTACAAAGACTGATGAACTGAGTTGATGTCCCAAATTGATATGTAATTGGATAGCTAACTGAAATATGCTGACACGTCTTGTGGAAATGTTTGCTCCATGGAATCAACATCTGTTAAAAGAAGACATGTTTGTCGATTAGGGCTGTGCAATATGATGACATTAATACATCTATCGTTTCACATTATACGCTATCGTTTGTTTCATGGTGTCGCAAAATACACTGTTTATGGTCATTTTTTTCCCCTCTTCTACCACCTACACAAGAATCACATGAAAGAGTATGGAGAGAGTTTACGTATGAGAAGGAAAAAAGAGCCGCCAGGTGATCAAAATAAACCTCAGACTCAAACGTTAGAACAGGCTTTTCCCCGCAGCACGCCGTGAAATAAATACTCAAAGAAAATGGCGGCTGTTACAACTTATGTCTAAAAATGTATAGTTTCATGCATCTGTCACTCAACTCCAGGTACACGCCCAGCTGAAAACACTTCACATAAATCGAGTTGCCCGAGATTCACAGAATATGCACTATTTTGTGAGATATATCGACAAATGTCTTAGTTCAAGTTCGAGTTCAAAATATAAACAAGACTCAAAGTACATGGAGAAAATCTCTGCATTAATGACACCACATAAAAATGTCAATGAAGTGTCTTGTGAATTTGTCAAGTTTATTAAATGCTACCATGATGCAAATGATTTGCAAGAATCCTTAAGTATGCAACTGCCAGAAGAAGTGAAAAGGTTAACTGTGTATATTCAGTCCAAGGTGACAGCATTCTTTGTTTTTATGGACAATGTAAAAGTTTGGCTGGAGGAAGCAGACGATCCATAAACTGAACACAACAGTAACGCTCTTGATGTTCATCCAGAAATAAATCCTGAAGACAGTGTCTCTAATATTTCAAGCATAAAGTCACGTTCAAAAACATTGTTCACAACAAACTCGAATTTCATCAATATCTTATTTACACCTTAAAGCTGCGGCTGATAAGGCAGTGCTCATGGAGCAAGTTGCAGCATTAAAAAACAAAAATACCAAAAAATAAATAAATTTTTTATTGAAGTTCAAGAGGAAAAGAAAATGAGAAATTGGACTTGGAAAGCTTCATGTCTTAAAAATAAACTCAGTTTGTGGCTCTAAATGATCTGATGGAACAAACTCTTATTTTGAAAGAGGGCACGTACAGGCCTCAATGCCTAGGTTAAATCCCTACGCTGGTACATTTGTTCCAATAGAAAGAGATCAGTCTGTAATAAATACTGCATCTGAATCACAGGTTATCATACCCAAGCAAAGTCAAAAATAACCTCAGATGCGTGAGATGATGGTAAAGGTTGATGCTTCAGCTCAAGCGATGCAGCAAACACAGCTTCAATCTCCTACTTTGACTGAGAACTCTCAGAATGAGATTGTTAACAACATGCAAAGACAAAATGGCATTGCTACTCTATTTGTAAAACAAAACTTATTTTCTGTCCTCCCACCCAGAAACATCCTTGTGTTTGACGGAGACCCTTTACAGCAGGGGTCTCAAACTTGCGGCCCGCGGGCCATTTGCGGCCCACGTCAATATTTCTTCGCATATTGATGTGAAGAAATATTTTTTAAAAATTATCATACGAAAAATGATTTAATACGATGGCAGAGTGTTACAGGCATGGCCCTTTAAGACTGTAGCCTCATGGGCGGTGTAGTCCTTGCTGCGTGGAGAACGTGTGGGACCGCCCCTCCCGCTGTGTGTGTGTGAGCGTGAGGGAGGGAGAAAAAGGAAAGTCGAAAAGTACGAGGTGCTACCGAGCAGAAACGGGAAATGGAAGCATGTAAATATAAAAATAACCACTGCAGCCAAAAAGAGTGCCTGACGAGCCCAGTTGTAAGTAAGCTATTGACTCTACTTTACACTGTGTTCGTGTTTTCCTCCGAAACAATAAAGTTCTGTTGGAGCAGCCTTTCAACGCCTCTTTCTGTCTCTCGCTAGCAAAGCTTACCCAGACAGTAAAGCTAGTTCCCGCTTACGAGCCTGACACGGAACCCAAAGTATTATCCAGAGGTCTCCTTACCACGGTTCGGAGCCGCAGACCTGGCCGAGGTAACAAGAGAGTGCAAACACGTTGAGGGATTGGCTGTGTTAGTTCATTGAGAGAGTTATTTGGAAAGAAAACAATTTTCACTTGCAGTCAAAACTAATGTGTGTGCTTATACCTGCATTTTTATTTTGTTAAATACAAACAAAATTGTAGCAAAAGTGCTTCCACGTGTCTGGCCAGAAAGAGCTGTTTATTTGGTAGTTCAATGAAACTACTGTACTATACTGTACTATACTGCTGAATGACTGTCTGCTGCTCGTTAAATACATTTCATTGCAATGTTGACCCTGTGCTGACTTGCATATGACAAATGAAACTGAAACTGAAAGGCTTCAGATAGTTAAGAGTGAGAAAAAAATTGCATTCATGTTTGCAATTTTGACTTGTTACACAATATTTGGAATTATATAAAACAAACAAAACACTACATTTTAGGAAATATTAGTGGGTGTTTTCGTGTTTGTTTTTTTGTACTACTTGCACACTAAAGTGGCCCTCCAATGATGACGGTGCCAGAAGTGGCCGCGGCGCATTTGAGTTTGAGACCCCTGATTTACAGTATAGATTATTTATGAACGCCTTTGAAAACGGAGCAGAAGCTATTTCAGCACAGTTCCAGGAGTCAAAACTCAACCAACTAAAAACAAGACCACCTCCACTGTCCTCCATAGTTGCTTGTTTTCTTCACAGAGTAACCATTTATTGGAGAAATTTATGCAGTTTAAAGCTAAAATGCATCAGGATAAGTTGACTTTTATCAGGGAAAGGGGAATTTGTTTTGGTTGTCTGAAAGTTGGCCATACAATCAAAAAGATTGTAGGAGTCATTTGGCTTGCAGTATGTGTCATCTAAAGCACCCAGGGGTTCTTCATATAGCGCAAAAGGAACCAGGTGCATCCTCAGAACACACCCAACAGACGACAACCTCCCGTGTCAACTTCTCAACTGCAACCTGTGGTGGCAGATTTCTTTTCTCATATATTAATCACATATTTTAATCGTATCACATTAGTAAGAGTAATATCACTTTCTCACTTAGTTCTATTCATGTGGACTACAAATGGGCCCTATGCTCTACACACACACACACTTGACACAGTGAGACCATTGTTAGTTCATGGGAGACATTAAACAGATAGTGAGACTCTTGTTTATCAGGGATGTAAATCCTTAGGTGAAAGCCAAGCAGAAAACAAGGTCATAATTCTCTCTGTGAGGAGAAGATTTTAAGGATGGGGCTGAAGGTATATCCCCCGGTGAGAGGGGCCAACATGTAAGAGTTCTTTGTCTGTCTATGCATTGAAAGATGTTAGGGTGGTGGCCAAATTTCAGAGATGATCCTAGTGTTTTGGCTGGGATGTTTCTCTCCATATTGCAATATGTTATTAAACCATTTCAAAACGCTCACTGGATGTGTTGCAGGTTATTTAAAAGTTCCACAACATTTCCCAATTATCTATGAAGCCCACATTGTTTTTTGGACACCACTCAGACAGACAGCAATTTAAGGAGAACATGTGGCAAAACATGTCACTCCTGGTCCAACTGGGGAGGGGACCAGAGAAAACTACAGAGTCTGACATTGGTTAAATTTCCCTCTATGTCACCTGCTCTGGTCTCTGGAGGACAGTTGTCTGTCTTTACCTTCGAATGTCTCAGAACAGAATCACCAATTACCAGAGTTTGATCCCTGGCAGGTGTGTCACCGAGTGGGGGAAATGGTTAGATACATGTACCAGGAGCTTCTGTTTAGGACTACGCTTCCTCCTCACCGTCACCCAGCCATCCTGTTTCCCTGGCTGCTCAGGACAATATGCTGGGGCCTATGCTACCTTCAGCTGCACCGGCTACAGGGGCCTGGCTAGCTACAGGTTGTTCAAAGCTGCAACATCGGAGTCTCCAATTCAGTAATCCTCCAGAGCTGCAAATAGGCTACATTTATTACAAGTATCAATTTTACTAAAGGAAGCTGAGGAGTAACCAGACGTCTCACACACTGAGCAGGAAAGTGCAGAGGTACAGGTGAAGAATCCATACTGCTAGTGAGTCAGCTACGAGTCAAGCTAGCAAATCCCTAAAGACATAGCAAGTGAATACTGTGACTATAATTATCGAGTGAATCAACAGAGTGTTTCAAGTTAGGGCATGTGAAAATTATACTATGAAATAAGACGTTAGATATAAGTTTTTAATTAAATCTCTCTGAATGCAGCCGTATCCATCAGTGGACCTGTACCGCCCGTCAGAGGAGGAGACGAGAGATTCAGCATGTTGTTTGCACTGAATAAATGGCTCATATCAGCATGTACTGACCACTCAGTGCATTTTATCAACAACTTTAATATTTTTTGGGAACGCAGGCATCTGTTTAAAGCAAATGGATTTAATTCTGGGGTGAAACTGTTCACCTCCAACTTGTTTTATTCCATACGTCATCCATCTGTGCTTGGTGCCAAGGCTGAGATAAACGAGGAGTTATCTCATAAAGAGGAACAAACAGTACTCCAAGAACAGACAAAGCCCAGCAGAAACCTTGAGGAGGAGCTCCATCTGCCCCCACCCGGGAAGAGCCTCAGAAAGGAGAGACATCTGAGGCAAGAAGAGGGGTCCCTATTTGCCTCCAACTCTCTCAGCAACACCAACGACCAGGACCAGGGACCACGACCTTCCCCAGTCCCCGGAACCCCTGACAGGCCATCACCCTCCTCCCCCTCCCTTTCTCCCTCATCCCCACACCTGAAATTCACTGAGGAGATGATGGAGCGGGTCAATGCTGGGCTCAGATCTACCCCCCGGCCCAATCCCTTTTTGTCCCCCATTAACCCCCCACCAGAGCAGCCAAAGGTTCGCCATCGAGCCCCGCCCTCAACAGAGCAATCAAAGTTACACTGCGCAGCCTCGCCCCCCTTAGTTCCTCCTTACCACCTTCATGCTCTGTCTCCGCAGTCTGATGTGTGATGTGTGGAGGGTCCAGGCTGTGAGGATTATGACAGTGGTGACTTTTCCCAGGAGAAGCTGGGACCCTGTTTACTAGAAGGTTTTAAAATTTCTGTACTTTTAGGTGACAGAAGGAGACATGTGGCCTGGTCAAAACACAGAGAGCTGCACTCTAATAGATCTTTAAATATAGTAAACATACCTTGTATGCCACAGACTGCTCCCAAACACGAGGGGGCAAATAATACCTCTAAAACACTTAAGTTGGCTTTATTAAACGTCAGATCTTTAGCTGGGAAAACATTTTTAATTAATGATTTAATCACCGAGCACAGCCTTGACTTTATGTTTCTAACTGAAACTTGGTTGGACCAAAGTAACAGTGGAGCTGTTCTCATCGAGACGACCCCTCCTAACTACAGTTTTATCAGTGAGGCCAGGGTGAGCAGGAGAGGAGGAGGGGTTGCCGTCTTATTTAATGAATCATTTCAATGTAAGCAGCTATCTCCTGGAAGTTTTCAGTCTTTTGAATATGTGGCTTTACAGCTGAAGGCCCCATCCAAAGTTGTGTTTCTTAATGTTTACAGGCCTCCCAAATACTGCACAGACTTTTTTAATGACCTCAGTGAACTGCTGTCTGTGATCTGTGTTGATTTCGACTGTGTAATTATTGTTGGGGATTTTAACATCCATGTGGACAACCCTCAGGACAAAGGGACTAAAGACCTGAGTAACACTCTGGGCAACTTTGGGCTGACTCAGCATGTAACAGAGGCCACACATAATAGAGGACACACTCTTGACCTACTGATCTCCAAGGGCCTGAGCATTTCAAACGTTACTGTGTCTGATGTGGGCCTGTCTGATCATTACTGTGTTTTCTTTGAAAGTAAAATCTCAGCCCACACAAATATATCAACAGCAGTGATCACAAAACGGTGTATAACTGAACACAGTAGTGAGATCTTTAACCAGGTCTTCCCATTAACACCTGACCTGTCCAGAGGTCCAGTCAATGACCTCGTCAATAGCTTCAATGCTAAAATGTTAAATGTAATGGACACTATTGCTCCCATCAAGGTGAAGGTTATCTCTGGAAGGAAAAAGTCTCCATGGAGAAACTCCACACTGGTGAAAAATGAAAAAAGAGAGTGTAGGAAAGCTGAGCGCAGATGGAGAAAAACAAACCTCCAGGTTCATTATGACATCTATAAAGAGAAACTTCACAATTATAATTTACAACTGAGGAGTGCAAGGAGGTCGTACTTCTCTGACATCGTCACCAAAAACAGTCATAACGCTCGGGTCTTATTCTCTACAGTTGACAGGCTAACAAACCCTCCTGTGTCAGTGGCAGCTGAACTTCATTCGACCATGGCCTGCAATGACTTTGCCAAATTCTTCACAGAAAAAATCCAAAAGATTAGACAAGCAATTGGTACATCAACAGCAGATCCAGGATATGTACTGTGTCCACCGAAAAACTGTTTAAACATCATCAAACAGTTTCACCATGTTAACAGCAAAGACCTGGAGGACATCTTAGGTCAACTGAACTCCTCCTCTTGCTGTTTAGATGTCCTGCCAACAAGTTTTTTCAAAAAGGTCTCAAAGACTTTGGAGTCAGACCTGTTACAGATCGTAAACTTTTCTTTAATATCAGGTGTGTTTCCAGAACCACTAAAAACTGCTGTAATAAAACCTATACTGAAAAAGGACAATCTTGACAAGACACAAATGAACAACTACAGGCCGATCTCAAACCTCCCATTTTTAAGTAAGATCATTGAAAAAGCAGTTTCTCAACAGCTCAATTACTTCTTAACACAGAATAACTGCTATGATGCCTTCCAGTCAGGTTTTAGACAGAACCACAGCACTGAAACCGCTCTGACCAAAGTGTTTAATGACATATGTCTGAATACAGACAGTGGAAAAATGTCAGTCTTAGTTCTACTGGATCTCAGTGCAGCATTTGATACAGTTGACCACAACATATTACTCAAACGACTGGAGAACTGGGCAGGTCTTTCAGGAACTGTACTAAACTGGTTCAAAACATACTTAGAAAACAGGAAATACTTTGTATCAATAGGCAACTTCACATCTGAGCAGACAAGTATCACATGTGGAGTTCCCCAAGGTTCCATCTTGGGACCCCTTCTGTTCAACATCTACATGCTCCCACTGGCACAGATTATAAAGAACAACAAAATAAACTATCATAGCTACGCAGATGATACACAAATATATATCACATTGTCACCAGGAGACCGAGGCCCTGTACAGGCTCTTGGTAAATGCATTGAGGAAATTAATGACTGGCTGTGCCACAATTTTCTCCAGCTAAACAAAAATAAAACTGAGGTAATAGTCTTTGGTGCCAAAGAAAAACGATTACAGGTCACCAGAGAACTTCAATCTATACACCTAAAAACCACAAACCAGGCGCGAAATTTGGGTGTAGTGATGGATGCAGACCTAAACTTAGAAAAACACATTAAGACAATAACAAAATCAGCTTACTATCACCTCAAGAATATTTCAAGGATAAAAGATCTGATGTCTCAACAGGACCTGGAAAAACTAGTCCATGCATTCATCTTTAGTAGGCTTGATTACTGTAACAGCATCTTTACAGGTCTACCTAAAAAATCAGTCAGACAACTACAGCTCATTCAGAACTCTGCTGCTCGAGTCCTCACTAAGACCAAAAAAGTGGACCACATCAGTCCAGCTCTGAGGTCTTTACACTGGCTGCCTGTCCGTCAGAGGATAGACTTTAAAGTTCTGATGCTGGTTTATAAAGCTCTGAATGGTTTGGGACCAAAATACATCAGTGACCTCCTGACCCAGTATGAACCATCCAGATCTCTCAGGTCATCTGGATCCGGTTTCTTATCAGTTCCCAGAGTCAGAACCAGACACGGAGAAGCTGCATTCAGCTTTTATGCTCCATATCTCTGGAACAAACTCCCAGAAAGCCTCAGATCAGCTGAAACACTCAGTTTATTTAAATCCAGGTTGAAGACCCACCTATTCTCAGCTGCTTTTGAATAAATCACCAAATCCACACTTTTAAGCTTAAATTTCAAAACTTACATTTTAACTACTGACTTTATCTACTGTTCTGATTTTATCTACTGTTCTGATTTTATCTACTGTTTTGATTTTATATACTGTTTTGTTTGTTTGTTTGTTTGCTCGTCTTAATCAATTTTAAATCATGTTTTTTATCTGTTGTTTTCAATGTTTCTGTAAAGCACCTTGAATCACCCTGTTGTTGAATTGTGCTATATAAATAAACTTGCCTTGCCTTGCCTAAACTGGCTACACAGATAAGCTACACAAAAACACCACTGTGTCATAACAGCAACAAAAAAATGATACTCTAGAGCAGGGGTAGGCAACCTTTCTGATGGCGAGTGCCATTTAAAATTTCCTCAGAAGTCAGTGTGCCATATGATTGCATTAGCAATAAATTTAATAACGCTCTATATTAACAGTTACACACTATATAGAACCACTTTATAGAATTCTATTTGTTCGCAGATGTTGGCAGCTATCAGCGAATAGTTATCAGCTATTTTGAAACAAAAAAAGACTTTTTATCCATAACAGCAAATGAACTGTACAACAGCAAATGCAAATGCTATTTATGGTCTCCTCACAAGAATGATAAGAAAAATAAACTGGGCCAATATGGTATGTTTGTTAATACAGAGACACACATGTTAATGTGATCTCTGGTCTCCCACTCAGAGACACAGGTCTCTGAGTGTCCAACATTCAGACGGCTACCTGAGGACACTCATGTGAGTGAAAATCTGCTCACACAGATATGTAGAGCCAAATACTGTCAATAAGGCCTTTGCAATGTTCTGAAGACAGTTAAACTTGTCAGGTAGTGATGTCCAGCAGGTGACAATGCAGCTCCATGAACATGCACAGCTGTGGATTCCAGCTGCTTCGATGTTGCATTAACTGGCATCAACTCAACCAGTTAATGAGAGACAAATCTAGCTGCTCATTAAAGCTTTCTGGTTTGATCAGAAAATAAAACATTGGTCCATACACCTGAAAGTCCCAAAAATGCATTGTGTCTCGAGTCTATGGATGTATCCATGTATCTCCGTGGTGCTGATGCTGTGCTGAGTGGAAAGCTCCTGAAGCTTTTGAAGTGTCGGAATGTGGAAAGCTAACAACATCCCTCTCACCAGTAGGCTAAGTTATTTTTAGCCAATTACAAGTTGAATCTGGTACTTGGGGTTGTAAGTTAAGATACCATCATTAAGAAGAGGCACAACTAATGTGTCTATGCGAGCTGATTTGCGATGTGCACCTCTGGCGCGGACCATTTATTTTTTGATGCACCTTCTCAGATTAATTCACTGCGTGTCGTGGCCAGGGCTGGACTGGGACAAAAAATCATTTTGACTACAGACCGGCCCACCAGGTATTAAAGCCATAAAGCCTTTGAATGAAAACAAACGCTGTTGTGACAGTGATGTACACTGTCTTGTTGGTAAATGTATGATTTCTATTCATTTTACGTCAGATAAAAACTTTGGTTGTAAGACTCAGATAATTATTTAATAACAGCCAGACATTTT
>JAQSNX010007669.1:0-15919 GCA_029532605.1 Oreochromis grahami | reverse complement strand
TACCAAATCATAGTATTCCTTCAAAATCACAGTATTACTGCAATTTCATAGTATTTGAGCGAAATCATAGTATTTGTACTAAATCATGGTACTTGTGCCAAATCATAGTATTTTTGCAAATCATATTATTCGAACCAAAACATTGTATTTGTATGAAGATATAGTATTTCTTCTAAATCATAGTATTTCACCAAATTCTCAGTAGTTGTGCTAAAACCCAGTATTATTGCCAAATCGTAGTATTTGTACTAATAAGAGTGCCAATATTTGTACTAAATCATAGTACTTGTGCCAAATCATAGTATTTCTGCCATATTGTGCTAGTTGTGCAAAAACATAGACTGTCTGCAAAATCATAGTATATCTGTTATGTTATAGTATTACTACTGTTAAGGTTCAAAAATTATTGAGAGAGGGATCTAAAAATAACCACAGATCCAGCCGGGTGGTTGCAATTAGATGACATTTTAATGAACACATGTGTGAGTCCGACCGCTGTGCAGATTTCAGCGTCGAACTGAACTTACAACACTTACACAAGGTTTTATATGGATACAACAACAAAGCCCCCCTCTTTTGCAAAACAGACAATAGTGCAGCTTACGTCAATTCAAACCACAAAATGTTCCGTGAACTTTAACATAGTTTAAAGAACATTACGTCTCCTGTCTCGACATCAGTTGCACTTCCTCTATGTGTGTGTATGTGGGTGCCTGCTGTGTAGGCTATGTATGTGTCATGACCTCGTCTGCACTCTGGCTGACGTCACACCTCTATCAGACATAAGGCCTGTGCACATACACAGCTGAACTCTGTGTGATTTCTAGGCTAAATGTCACACTAGAACCATGAAGGAAACTTACTCAAACTAAACATAAATGAACTTATGACTTACTCAAAAGGATATAAGTGATAACTGATAAGTAATAACTAATCAGGTGTGTTGCAATTCCTTTCAGAGCTCCTGTTCTTCTCACCTTGTATTGGCTGATCATAGCGCCTGCCAAGAGTTTCTGACCTTCACTTGACCAGGAGCCACAGCTCTTTAATAAGCTCAAATACAATCATGTATAAAAGATTAAAATCATTTTCATAACACAGGTCTTCCTTCTCAGATCTGCCAATATGTTTGCTCCTCCTAATATATTCTAAAAGCAACCCTAAGCCAAACAATTTGAACTTTCCCCTATCAGTGATCCCTCTAACTAAGTGTGTGTTAATCAACGAATAACACCCTGCTCTTAACTTGCAGTTAAACTCTGGTTTCAGTTTCACTTCTGCAAAAGCATGCCTTGCAGACGTGTTTCCTCTCTCATTTTGGCACAGAGTGTATTTCCTGTCCCTGCAGTCTACACAGACACATTTAAGATTATCGAAGCATTAGAAAAGCATTTAAAATTATAGATTCAACTCAACAATTTAAAGTGGTTCTAACTGGACCTGTAATAAAGACTGATATAATACCAATATATTTGAACATCTGAATGCATCTGGATGCAACATCACTATTAACATGAAATGGTAATGATGATTATAAAAATAGCAGCACATAATAGCAGGAAAATATTTCTATTCTTCACACTAGCAAGATATGTAAAGATATTGGAGATTAAAAGCCCATGTGCGTTTACAAGCACATAATTTGCATCTTAAGAACATTGTTTGCCCCTTGTACAGACAATGATCTATTCTAAGAAATAAATGTAGACACAGAAGTTCCCCTTTCTGGCATCCTCTTTCAAATATGGTGATGATCTCAGGCCTTTGAGGTCCCCATGGACTGGACAACTTCTTCTGTCACCTGTTGGCAAGCAAGCTCTAGTGCAGCAGGATGCTGAATACATTCAGGCCTTTGCTTAAGCCTGCTTCTTGATTATATGTATTATTACAAATGCTTGTTATGTGGTTTAATGCAATGTTCATTAATACAATGATAATGCCAATAATAAGTATAAGTAGCAGTAAAATATTCCTTATTCCACACTACTAAGTCACAGTATTTCTGCCAATTCGTAGTATTTGTACTAAATCATACTACTCGTGCCAAATCATAGTATTCAAATCAAAATATAGTATTTGTACCAAAGCATTGTATTTGTACGAAGTACAGTATTTCTGCCAAATCATAGAATTACTGCAATTTCATAGTATTTTGAGGAATCAATTTTGTTATAGTATTACTTCTAAATCATAGTATTTCTGCTTTGTCATAGTATTTGTACTAAAACATAGTATTTCTGCCAAATCATAGTATTACTGCTATTTCATAGTATTTGAGTGAAATTAGTGTTTCTGCAAAAACATTGTATTTCTGCAAAATCATAGTATTTCTCTCATCTTAAAGTACTCAATTATAGTATTTGTGCCAAAGTTTAGTATTTCTGCCAAATGATATTATCTCTGCTAAATCATAGTGTCTGCCAAATCATAGTACTTGTGCCAAATTATAGTATTTGTGCCCAATTAATGTTTCTGTTATGTTATAGTATTACTACTAAGTCATATAATTTCTGTTATGTTCTGCCAAATCATAGTAGACCAAAATAAAAACACAATCTGACTATTGTAAACAGTAAAGTGATGAGTTCTAACTGTGTTTTAGATCTTTTAAGAAAAATTTTATAATAAATACACATATGTGCAGCTTAACAGTTGGGCTAAAATATCTTTCTTCGTACATGTTTGTAGTCACACTTCATGTGATTAGTTAACGATTCATTCAATCACGAACAATGACTAATTATTAAGTCAAATTATCAAACAATGATTTCAATCAAATATTTTTATTCAAAAAATATTATTATTGAATTTAATAAAATTTATATTCAAACTCCTTTAATTCCAAGTTGACAATCTTATATTTTTTTCTTTTAAAAAAGTACACAAAAGCTTTTTGCACATGGCAGCCAACAACAGTTTAGCTTGAATATTTGTTTTGTTCTGTTACAGTTGCTGTAAACACAATTACCATGTGATATTAATTTAGTCCGATTAATTTTTGTCTTCATATTTTTGTTCTGTGTGCAGAAGAAGAACAAGGACGAGATCTCCTGTCTTCTCTCTCACATCCCAACCCCCCATCCCCTCTATCCTCTGTCCTGCTCCACCTGTTGTCTCTACCTTCTTTCCATCTGTATTTCACTCTGTGGTTTGTTGCTCAGTTGCCAAACCAAAACTCTTATTACGGTTTGATGGTAATTTCCAAGCCGTGTCTCTCCTGCTCTGTCTGTTCTCTCTGCTAAATTTTCTCTCTACCTGTTTTTCACTCTTGGCTTGCTGCTGAAAGTGCCGGGCCATTAAAGCAATAAAGAGTGCATATATTGCCTCAACCTGAGAACAAACTGAACAAACAATGTTAACTCTAATTCACGGTTTGATTGTGATTTCCAAGCCGTGTCTCTCCTGCTCTGTCTGTTCTCTCTTCTAAATTTTCTCTCTACCTGTTTTTCATTCTGGGCTTGCTGCCAAGTTGTGCCAAGCCAATAAAGAGAGTGCATAATATTCTCTCGACTGAAGAACAAACTGTCAAACAAACAAAGACAACTGTTTCTGAGAAATAAAAACTGAAATATAAAGACAAAGAAAACATCTGCTGTGTGCCACTCTTATTTTTTGAATACATTTTCTAAAGACTAAGAGAAACACTTAAAGGTGTGTAAAAATGCCAAAGAAGCAGAAAAAGTCACAAGCTGCAAAACAACGCTGGAAGAAGTTCCATGAGTTTCACAAAGTACCAACATTTGAAAAACCTGAGTATGATTTTCCTCAGAGCTCTGCAGAAGACAGTGTCTCTGCAAAGACCAATGCTGAAAGTGTCAAACAGGCAGGTCAACATGTTCCTGCACATGTACAACAGATATCCTATGCTGATGCTGTAAAGATTGGACTGCAACATGAATTTAATGAACATCAGGTAAACCATAGAGACCAACATGAGGTGTCAAGTGCCCCACAGGTGGGTTATACTGATTTTTTGAAAAGAGGCTGTCACAGTGATGTGGCAGGACCGTCTAATGCAGAAAGAGTGAACCTTGAAAACCAGCCCTCTGTAACACATGTCTGTGCATCTCACAGCCAGGCTCATCCCAAATATGGAGACTCCAGAAACAGTCAGTGCACATGTAACTCACTCACATTTCTTGCTTTCCTTCATGAGAATGAAAACATGACTACAGCTGACCTTAATCTGGTCTTGGATAAAGGTGATGTGATGTACAAAGAGGCCAAGAAAAGATTCCCCAAGAGTATTCATTTGGCAACCGATGAGCTGCCAGACAAAGTTGATGCTCGCAGGTCTATGTATCATGTCGACATGACACAGCCTTCCCGGTATGGGACATTTGAAGAACCTTCAGAAGAAGCAGTAGATACCTTTCTCAGCTTAGAAGCAGGACTGAGTTGCCTGTTGTCAGATGTGCAGTATGCCTTCCTGATTATGAGTGGATTGTGTATCGCAGTGTTCAGATCCACATCAGGCAAATATGGGTTCTTTGATCCACACTCCAGAACACCCAGTGGTCTTCCTCTACCACTACTGTCACGTAATTGTGGTACAGCAGTGATGCTGAAATTCACACTCCTCAGTGACATGATTAAGAGGCTCCAAGATTCTTATGAAATGATGGAGATATCACCCTCTTGTACCTATGAGCTGAAGCCTGTGCAGTTTTACAGTATGAGCACAGTCAACCTGAGTGATACTATCACAGACACAGTCTGCAGACCAACAGCTGCCATTGCTGTGGCACCTACTCACTTTGATATAACAGTTGATGAAGCAAACTCCTCTACTCCAAGGAGAAACACAACCACTGATCTTACTGAGATCTCTCAAATGTCTATTTGTACACCACTGGTGAAACAACAAGAAGTCCATATGACTAAGTTCACATCACATGAAGCTCCTCGGAATGAATTTACTAATATACCAACTGAAGAACCATCCAGTGAGTTTAATTACCTTTCATCAAATGATGCTTTTTCATGTCAATCAAATGCTGCAATAAAAAATATTTCTTCCTGTGATCTTTCTAATGAAGTTTTTCAGGAAATCTGTAAACTGACAAAAGTTAATAAACAGCAAAGGCGCAAAATGAAAAGAAGATTAATGGCATCAGAGAAACCCAGAAATCAGAGAAAGGAAAATCAAAAAAAGAAAGAACAACAAAAATACGCTTCAAATAAAGATTACAAAGAAAAGAAAAAAACTTGCACAAGTAAGGAATATAAAAACAATCCTGAGGTCAGACGGAAACAACAACAGTATATGAAAAGACGTTACTGTGAGAATGATGAATTCAGACAGAAAAAACAAGAATATATTAAGACATATTTTTCTGAAAATGCTAAAGTTAGACAGAAACAACAACAATATGTTAAAAGATGTTATAATGAAAATGCTGAATTTAGACAAAAACAAAAAAACTACATCACTAAAAGGTATCGAGAAAGCCCAGAATTCAGAGAGAGACAGAGATCTCGAGTTACTCAGCGTTATGCACGTGACAACACATTCAGATGAAGACACAACCAACTGATGAACCTGGAACAGTAATATCGACATAAGCTTTGTTCTAGATGCTTTCGGCGCTGCAAATTATTTAATGAAATATATATCAAAAAAAGAGGGCGGGCTATCTGAGTACCTGAAAACTGTCATTGAGAACTCCCATAAGGACAGTGTAAATGAGTGCGATGAAATGAGAGCCGTCATGCAGGCATATTCAAAGAAGCGAGAGATCAGTGCACAGGAGTGTGTTGCTCGTGCATGTGGTCTTCACATGAAGCAATGTTCACGTGCTGTAATATTCATACCAACTGATGATAATCCTGTGAAAATGAGTCGTCCCCTGTCAGTTCTGGACAACACAACACCTGAGTCTTCCAATGTTTGGATGACATCTTTGAATGACAAATACAAAGCCAGACCTGAAACACCAGAGTATGAGGAGATGTGCATGGCAGACTTTGCTGCTACTTGCAGGATTGTCTATGGCCAACAGACAAAAGGTAAAGATGTTTTGCCCCTTCTCAATG
Organism: Oreochromis grahami; assembly: GCA_029532605.1. Classification (NCBI taxonomy): domain Eukaryota; kingdom Metazoa; phylum Chordata; class Actinopteri; order Cichliformes; family Cichlidae; genus Oreochromis; species Oreochromis grahami. The sequence goes on along the minus strand of JAQSNX010007669.1, from coordinate 9,883 downwards.
AGATGGGATTTGTGCAAAGGCGCAAAAACGATAAGCCTGCTATCATCAGATTTCACCGCTGCTCACAAGAAAAACATCCAGAGCAATATTACGGAAGACTGCTTAAACTGTACCTTCCTCATCGTTCAGACCACGAACTGAAAACACCATCTTTGCCAACCTATCAGGCTTTCTATGGTGCTGGCTGTGTACAGCTACCAGGTACTGACCGTCTTGAGTACGTGCAACACATTGTCAAAAGAAACAGAGAAAAATATGAGAAAAACAGTGAGGAGATCGAGAGCGCTGTTGAGGAATATGAGCAGAACAGAGGTGTGACTGACGAATGGTGTAATCTGGCACCTGAATCAGATCTCGTAAGGTTGCCACTTGTTGAACAAGAAAGAGAGCGAGACAATGAAAATGAACAGGAAGATGTGCCCGACTACAGCCGTCAGGCTGATGCTTCAACAGAAGTCAGAGCCATCAGGGAACCCCCGGCTATTGATCCCACATTGTTACGTCAGATGTTTCAGAATCTGAATAAGAAGCAAGCCTGCATATTTTATGCAGTTAGAGACTGGTGCATTAAAAGAGTCTGTGCTCTAAATCCAGAGCAGTTTTTCTTTTATATTAATGGTGGTGCTGGAACAGGAAAATCACATCTTATCAAATGCATCTACTCAGAAGCATCTAAGATACTGAGCAAAGTGCCCAGATATGCAGACGACGTTGACATATCAAAACCCACTGTCCTGTTAACTGCTTTCACTGGGACTGCAGCATTTAACATTTCTGGAACAACACTGCATTCTCTTCTCAAGCTCCCTAGAAGCTTAAAACCTCCCATTCAGGGACTTGGCAATCAGCTGGATGAAGTCAGATCAGAACTTTTGAATGCTGAAATAATCATCATTGACGAAGTGTCTATGGTGTCAAGACATCTCTTTGCATATGTAGATGCAAGACTCAAACAGATCAAAGGGACTCGGAGACCCTTTGGAGGCATGTCAGTCATTGCTGTTGGAGACTTCTATCAGCTACCCCCAGTGCGACAGTCTAAACCTCTCTGTGTGCACGACCCGTCCGAGATCGACCTGTGGCGGGAGCATTTTCAGATGATCACTCTGACTGAGATTATGCGTCAGAAAGATGATGTTGTCTTTGCTGAGATGCTGAACAGAATCCGTGTGAAAGGAAAGTTGGATGTGCTTTGTGAAGCAGATAGAAATTTGTTGTCACAGGCCATAACTGAACCAGCCCTTTGTCCGACTGATGCGTTGCACATTTTTGCAACTAATAAAGAAGTGGATGCACACAACTCTGCAACACTGGCTCTGCTCCATACTCATATCATTGACATCCATGCAGATGATTATAGAAAGGATCCTAGAACTGGCAGAATGGCACTTCAAGACAGACCATTGAAAGGAGGTAAAAACGAGTTACCAGACACACTGAAAGTTGCAGAAGGAGCTCGTGTCATGCTCACCAGAAACATTGACATACAAAATGGTTTGGTTAATGGAGCTTTTGGAAAACTACTTAGAGTAGTTTACTCTGAAAATGACCAACACATCATCAAGCTTGGACTTAAAATGGATAATGAGACATCTGGAAAGAATAACCGCACACCAGCAGACGACATGGTGTACATTGAGAGAGCAGAGGAGAATCTAAAGCAGAAAGGAGTGGTACGAAGACAGTTCCCAGTGAAGCTGGCCTTTGCATGTACAATACATAAGGTACAGGGTATGACAACCACATCAGCTGTTGTCTCTCTTAAGAGCATTTTTGAGCCCGGCATGGCCTACGTAGCTGTCAGTAGAGTGACGTCTCTCAGTGGACTGTATCTTCTTGATATGGAGGAGAAAAAAATATTCACCAACCCAGAAATCACTGCAGCGCTTGAGAACATGAGACAAGCCAACCTTGATGACATGATGCCTCTTCTACACGTGAGACAAACACTGAGCAGGTCAGAGGTTTTCACCATTGTTCATCATAATACAGAGGGACTGCCAGCTCACATTAATGACATCAAGAGTCACCATGAATTGTGTCTAGCAGATGTTTTGTGCCTAACAGAAACACACCTGCGGGGCTCTTTTGTCGCAGAGAGTCTCCACTTGGAAAATTACAATTTGTTCAAACGCAACAGACACCTGTCCTACACAAACTTTCCCCAGATGGCAAACAGAAGTGGTGGTGGAGTTGCTGTTTATGTGAAAAGTGACATTCAAGTGCATGAAAAACAGTACATCCATAATGTAACTGACCTTGAATTTCTGGCTTTAAAGGTTGAAGCACCAGTCAGTGCACTGATTGCAGTTGTATACAGACCTCCAGACTACACTCTGAGGCCATTCCTGAAAAACCTGGTAAGCCTATTAGACTCATTAGAGATCATGGACTGTCATCCCATCATAGTTTGTGGTGATTTTAATGAGAATGTTTTATCCAGTGCAAACAAACCAATCCTGGAGCTGTTTGAGTCTAGGGGATACGCACAGGTCATCACTGCCCCTACCACAGAGAAGAACACACTGCTTGACCTTATTTTCATTTCTCAGCCAGAGCGATGTCTCCATTCTGGAGTCATGAAGACCTACCATAGTTACCATGACCCTGTATACTGTGTATTGTCCTGTGATGATTCATGATCTAGATCTTTGAATACAGTAAGTAATTTTTATATTTCTGAATGACTTAAGAAAGTAGAGCGATATTTAAAAGTTGACTTAAGAAAAAACGCCCTGCATTGCAGTATAATGTTTGAATTTTTTTACATAAAATACAATTAAATGAATTAAGTAATGATATCAGTAAAATATGACAATTTTATTTATTACAGAAAATCTAAAAATCAGTAATCTATGAATGTCAGAAAAATCAAATATAGCAGTTTAAAATGAACAGTGTAGGCATATCCTCTCTGCAGCCAGGCTTCAAAATCCTGCCAGGCTGCCCCAGTCTCACTGTGGCTGGGAGGGAGGGAGGGTGGACCAGAGGATTGCCCAATACTATTTACAAAAATGTTATTGATTTTGGTTTGTTATAAACTTTAAACTTTTTCAAAAGTATACAATTATATTTTTGGACAAATATTTCAATGAAACATATGTTTTTATGAGCTTTTGTCATGTTTCAATTCTAACTTTTATCATATCAATAGAAACAGCTGTTCAGCCTTGTTCTAAGAAGCCAACACAAACCAACACAATTTAAAGGTTCAGGATTGTGGTTTTAAAAGTCAATTGTTCACGTATTTTATATGTTGCTTATAATTTAGTTATCTTTATTTATTCTACTATGAAGTGTTTAACAAAAAACAGCTACTTTGATTTGAATTTTATTTGTTTATTATTTTCTAATTTGTCATTTAAGAATGGGGTCTGTGCCAGAAACTAAAGTTGAACAGACACATGACAGGATCAGATTATTAACACCTTAAAACATTGCAAACGTCTCTTTTTAAAATGATTTTTATACTATTTTGAAGAAAACATTTGTTGAATTAATTTAAGTCCTTTTCAGAAAGAAGCTGTAAAATACGACTTAAGATTTTTATGTTATTTTTTTATGACATACAAAACAAAATGATGTATGTAATACAATTAAACATAATATTAAAAAAAGTTATCAGCCGGTGCATTTATCAGGGTGGGTCTGGGATGATAAATGCACTGGCTGATAACAGCACATTTCTGGACAGAAATGTTTCAGCAGTGTTACATATGTACTACATATGTTACACTTGCTTTCTGTTACCACACTCTAAGAAATAAAACGTTGGATTTAATTGACAAAGTTAAGGCAATCTTTTCCACAAAACCTGGTCAATTAAACATAAATCAATATGGTTGTTATCTGCAATTTCAATGGTGATGTATATCAGAAGTGAAATTGTTCTATAAAAGCAACAGCTTTCCTTTCATTGTTACTATTTAACACTATTAAGTAGAATTTAAACACTTTGTTCATTTTATTAACTGTATTGCTTTAGGTTCAATTGACAATATTAATTTGAATTTAATGGCACCATTTAGATTGTATTTTGGACCTAATTAATTTGATTAATAATGATTTAATGAATAGTTTCATCTATATGCTAAATGTTTAGGTATCAACAAAACAAGTCTAGAAAGGTTCCTGAGTTGTCATCTATACATTGTAATTAGGTGTTTGGACCTTTCAGAGGTCTTCAGCAAAGGTCTAACACTTAACTACAGAGTACAGGTGAAAACTCAAGAACCGTTTTGCACTTGCTCACACGTTAACATTTGTAACATTCAAGATCCTAGCACTTCAATAGAAAACTCTTACACTAAAGCTTACATAAAGTGTAAATGCAAAAAAGGGTGCTGCATCAACAACTTTATTTACGGTAAGCCTTAACAAGGCAAAGCTTCTACAGGGAACAACACCGCATAAGGCAATATTAAATGCTTAAAGTGTGTTAAGAGAAAACTCAGGAGGCAAGAAACACAAACTCAGAGCTTTTTACATGTACATGGACGGTGCCCCGACACAGTCTCCACACAGCGACGTGTATGAGAAGAGTCACGGAGGATTCGCGCCGGGGCACTCGTATGTTCTTTATTATATAGTCAGACAGCTTGCATTCCATTCTTGGGTGGAGCATACAAAGAGAAACAACTCCCTATATGTAAACTGAAGATGTGTGAGTTTGTTGGCCATATCAGGGTTTGTCCAGCAGCTTCCTCATGCAGTGATCACACTAATGTCACCCACACACTAAGTTTAAATGAAGCTAAACACTATAAGAGTACAAACACTTTAAAACAGTAATACAAATTTCCTTTAACATATCCCTCCTGTTTTAGCAAATTTAAACTGTATATGAATCACACAGGTTTTATCAGAACATGACTACTTGCGTGTTGCATTTTCAGTCTAGTCATCATTATGTGTGTTCAAATCAGTATTTATCTATGCTTTTATCATCGTCATCTTCTTCCTCTTGAGTTACGTTTACATATGCTGCAATTGAATGGTTAATCATCCTAGAAATCATTCCTCTGAGACATGGGATAACACACATGGTGAAAATACAAAACAATAATAATAATATTCCAACAAATATCAGGCCTTTAATCAATAGGGCCGTCCAGGATCCGCTCATCAGCCAGCCCAACCAGTCTGGTTTGCTGGCGGTCCAATCTGCTACCTGTGCTTGTTGAACATTTTTAAGTAGTTGTAGGGCATCTGTCATGTTGCTAGAATGTACATTGTCCAGGGAAACAGGGCCAAAAGCACTTTGGTTCCTGTGGACCAGTGTTTAAATTCTTGAGGCACATCACTGCCCCAGACTGCATCATGTGGTTTTACATCAATCACATCCCTCTTTCATCTGTTGTCCTCGGTTGTTGCAGTCACTTTGAAAGTGTGGTCGGAGATGAGAATCGGTGCGCACATTCCTTTTTATTTGATATATCAATGTTCACCCAATTTTTTTTTATCACAGGTGAAGTTTGTTGTTGTAAAATTCTGCATGCAGCTACATCTTCTCTGCCGATTGATGGTCAAGTTCTCACAAGCAGGGAGATTATAGCCCATTTGTGAGGCTGTAACTGCCTTCAACAACACCATGTCTCTGTTGCTGCAATTTCCTGTTAGTGCTTTAAACATGATACACATACTCTGGGATGGATCTGGTATTTTACCATAGATACTTGCGTGAACTGAGGTCACAGGTATGTGTGAGCAGATGTAGCAGTTTTCTGTCTTTGGTTCGATTATACACGTATCTATACCAAGCATTATTCATCCATGGGTGATTGTGGTCTTGAGTTATCTTGTCCAGGTGTGAGTTGTCATGTGTCCAAGCTCTCTTCTGATGCTGTGTCAAATCCGGGCGGAGCCATAGAAGACATGCTGTGACTAGCACAGCAAGAGCAAGTGCTACGAGGGACAGCTTCTTCATGTCAACCTGGCGCACCTGACCTCTCTGATAAGTAGACTAAAGGCGAGAAGAAAAGGGCGGGATATACCCGATCAGCCCTTCCTCCACCTTTCAGATCACCAGAGAGTAGGGGCATCGGCGTCTCTAGGCCAAGCTGTCACTCACTTTTTTACAGTGGCTTTGGTGGATCCACGACGGGCGCTCTGCTATTTTACAAGCAGTGGGGGTCACAATCAGGACTTGATATGGCCCTTTCCACCTTGGCTCACTCCAAGACTTCCTGTTCAGCTCTCGGACCAGGATCCAGTCACCAGGTTGTAGCCTGCGAGAAATTGGAGACACATCGTCTGGCAGTTTATTGCTCAATACAATTTCTTTGTTCTGAAAAAGTTGGGCCATCCAGTCTGCTATCGTCATTTCTCTAGCAGACTTCAGAAGTGGTTCGCTTGTTATTGGCAAAGGGAAAGGTCTCCCATGTATTATTTCAAAAGGTGACATAGGGCCACTTCCCTTTGATATTCTCATCCAAAGTTTCACTAAGGATAAACATTCTGGCCACGGTTTCTTAGTTTCTTCCATTACTTTCCTTAACCTTTGTTTAATTGTACCATTATTTCTTTCTACCAATCCTGCACTCTGTGGATGGTAAGCACAATGGTTTTTTAATATGAAACCTAGAACTTGTGATACATTTTGTATGACTTCATTCACGAAGTGTGTACCATTATCTGATCGGATCAAACTTGGTATGCCGTAGGTTGGAATAAAATGATTACATAAACACTTCGCTACTGATAGAGCATCTGCTCTCTTTACTGGGTATATTTCTGGCCATTTAAAAAACACGTCAATTATGACCAACGCATATTTTGACCCTTGACATTCGTTCAATTCTATGAAGTCCATGTGAATAGTATGAAAAGGATGTGGTGGAGTAGGGAAATGACCTCTTTTTGGTCTTAAGTTCCCTTGAGCGTTATGCTTTTGACATATCATGCATGTTCTTATGAATTCTTTTGCTGAATTTTCAAAATTAATAATGTAGAAATGTTGTTTTACAAGAGACACTATCCCTCCTGTTGACAGATGCGTCGAGCCATGTGTCACTAATGCTGCTGTTTTGTGTAAGGATTTTGGTAGTATTGGTTTTCCTGCGATTTTCATTATATCATCTGTGTCTAACTGTGCTCCGTGTTTCAACCATTGTTTCTGTTCTGTGTTAACACTGCTTTCATGTATTGCTTCTTTCCTTTTGTTTAACAACTGCTTTCCTTCCCCTGACAGTGTATGTCCCAAATACACAACTGATGGGCTCCACAGCTGTAGTTTACTCATAGACACTTTGTGTCCCTCCTGTGCTAGGTGTCTAAGCACTGCAAGGGTATTCTGTTTACAGTCTTCCTGTGTGTGTGAGGATGTTAATGGTTTCACTTCCACAACTCTGTCTGTTGTAATTACTGCATAGCCGACGGCTACTTTTAGACACTTAGCCATCTACAAAAACGTCAGTGAAACCAGCTTGTGAGCTTTTAATAACATGCAGCTTCTGCTCTGAAAAACAAATAAAAATTAATTTAAAAAAAGTGTGTAACTTGCTCATTAGCTTGGTAGTGTCCACATATTTAATTCAGCTTCTCAAACCTGTAGCTTTAACTTTTGTATACAGGGTTTGGCTTACTAGTTGTTAGTATAGGTTTGCTCTTCATCTTATCAAAGTCTCATCTAGGATGACAGGTTTACAAACAGATCAAGTGTCTCTATGCACTTGATTAGATTAGGTATTTTCCTTATTTTCTTCATCTTATATATATATATCATTGTACTGAGTTTGAGCAAACCTTAAGCTTGAATCAGACTACTTTTAACAATTATCCACCTCACATCATAACTGAATAAGATGCTTCTTCTCATTAATATTATGTCATTATTAATATCATTATTAATATTATTATCTCTTAATTATTTTCTCTTATTTCTATATAACATCAATAGTATATTACAATATACTACCATACTCAAATATACAATAGTCTATTATAATATTTCATATATATTTTATTATGTATCCATCAAGGGCTGGGGGTGATCTGCAGTTTCACCCCTTCCAGAGCTGGAGACATTTACCTTTTCACACTTTCCTTGGCTGAACAATGACACAGCCTTAATATACCTTGTGCATTTCTCTAATTTATTTAATATGTTTTGTGTGAATTATCTGCTTTCATTTATTCTATTCATTCAGCTTGGTTGTCTACTCAATTTTGTTTGTTTCTTTTGTTAATACCAATTTACAGGGTGTTATCCTTCCTATTATTAGTTTGAATACCCTAAAGATAAGCTCTAATTTAATATAACCTTTTGTTTATTACACTTTATTCCTCTTGTATTTATATGAATTCAGTTGGGTCTGTATCCAGCCCTTTTTAGACTTTGATCTCTAATCTTTTATTTGACGAGGGATTATTATGTTCTTCCTAGTGTGAACCTCTTTTCCACACCTCCAGCATGCAGTACGAGAGTCACTTTTTAGTGTTTGTTTAGGTCTGCCTCTACCTCTTGTTATTTCACTATGCACACTTTCCCTTTTCCATTCTGCAAACAACTTTTTCTTCTCTTCTTCACGTTTAATTTTTCCTTTTTGTTTTTTTTGTGACACGTATTTCTTCTTTGAGTATAAATTCTTTTTTTTTTTGTTTATTTTATTTTCACTTGCTGAATACGGGACAGAATTAACTGGGGGAAAGAAAGGGGAGAAAGAAAGAGAGAAAGAAAAACAGTGGGGAAAAGGGACGGGGAAAAAGGGCAAAAAACAAAAACCAACAGAATAAGCAGACAAAAAAATACATATATCGATCATCTGGATCACCTGTTGAAAAAGAAAGAGAAAGCAAGCAGAAGAAAACGAGAGTAATAAACAACATCACAATGATCTATGGGAATATGACAGTAAATACTAAATGTTAGACATTATTGTGCAGCGCGTAAGATCGACAGCGCACAGTGTGCTTTGAGGTAAGAGCCCAAAAGGGTGTAGTTTGTGTGTGATCACCCGTGTGTACACCTGTGAGCATGAACGCGCTTGTTTTTAAAAGGTTCCTTCATGTAATGATCTGCTAGAGGGTGTGGGGGCCACTGCCCCGACCTCCAGGGCATGATGCAGGTATGGAGGAGATCAAAACTCCAGACGTCCAGAGGCCCCCAGAACACAAGAGACCAAGGAAGACCAACAGAGGGGCAGCCGCGCCACTATCCCAGAAAGAGCTGAGGAGAGTCCCAGATGAGGGGTCACTCAGCAGCCGCGGAGCAGAAGCTAGGGGGGGTTGCAGTGACGTGCCCGTCGTGAGCTCCGCCGGCAGCCAGCGGTGCCTGAGTGACCGAGGCCCAGGCCGAGGGCACCCCACCTCCGAAGTGGCCCGAGCGAGCCCCAGGCTCCAGGCCCCGATAAGCAGCCGCCAAGGAGTGAGCCGGTGTGTACCTGGGCGCCCACCCCGGACACAGAGAACCACCAACGCACCGATGTCTGAGGGCGTCCACCAGCGGCAGGGGAAGTGGTGGGGGAGATAGGCCTCCAAACCTTGGAGGGCCTGAGATGTCCCCAGAGAGGTGGCGTCTGATACCCAACCTGACATATAGACACAGACATACAGGCACACACAGATACAAACATCCATTCCCACCCTCATGCTCTCATAGGCAATTATTCCACACTCACCCAATGTGGAGACAGACATAAAGAGACGCTGTACACACAATCACTCTCCCCAAGCGTACTCTAAGAACCTGGTCTGGGTACCCTTGCCCCTGGAGGGGCTGCACCCAGACCCAGGTGGTGTTACCCTTTTCCCTGCGGTGGGGAGAAGCAGACCGCCCCGACTCCACAGCAGCAGGGAGGCCCCACATTCCAGACCCCAGTCGGACGGCCAACTCCTCCTCCTAGCCCCCGCTCCAGCAGGCCGCAGAGAACGGGGGGTGTGTGAA
>JAQSNX010007668.1:0-17267 GCA_029532605.1 Oreochromis grahami | reverse complement strand
GAGGAGTGAGCAGGGTGAATAGAGGAGGTGTGAAGTGTCTGAGGTGGAACAGCAGCAGTGGGGGTGGGTGAGTCTGCAGCCGATGTTGGAGACTGCCTCATGGCTGAATCAAATCTGTTGAAGAACTGATTCAGTTCATTTGCCCACTTCACATCCCTCCCAGGCAGAGAGTTCTGATGTTTGTGGCCTGAGATGGTTCTGAGGCCTCTCCAGACTTCACCAATGTTATTTTGCTGAAGCTGGTTCTCCATCTTTTGCCTGTAGCTGTCCTTCCCATTCCTTATCAGTCCCCTCAGCTCTCTCTGCACCCTTTTCAATTCCTCTTTGTCTTTGGATTTGAAGGCCCTCCTCTTCTGCTTGAGGACAGCTTTAATTTCTGGGGTAATCCAAGGTTTGTTGTTGGAGAAACACCGTACAGTCCTGGTAGGTACAGTGTTATCCACACAGAAATTAATATAAATTCAATTCAATTCAATTCAATTTTATTTATATAGCGCCAAATCACAACAAAAGTCGCCTCAAGGTGCTTTATATTGTACAGTAGATAGCACAATAATAAATACAGAGAAAAACCCAACAATCATATGACCCCCTATGAGCAAGCACTTTGGCGACAGTGGGAAGGAAAACTCCCTTTAACAGGAAGAAACCTCCGGCAGAACCAGGCTCAGGGAGGGGCGGGGCCATCTGCTGCGACCGGTTGGGTGAAAGAAGGAAAACGGGATGAAAGACATGCTGTGGAAGAGAGACAGAGATTAATAACAGATATGATTCGATGCAGAGAGGTCTATTAGCACATAGTGAGTGAGAAAGGTGACTGGAAGGGAAAAACTCAATGCATCATGAGAATCCCCGGCAGCCTACGTCTATTGCAGCATAACTAAGGGAGGATTCAGGGTCACCTGATCCAGCCCTAACTATATGCTTTAGCAAAAAGGAAAGTTTTGATTGATTGATTGATTGATTGAATCTTTATTTTGAACATGTTGAAAAAGTACAACAAAATAGAATTAAAAGAGACAAATGAACAAAGCAAAACAAAAGGAAAACGAGCAACCACAACTCCAAATAACTTTCATGTTCAAAAAGGAGCAGGAAGAAGCACAAGCTTATTTAATCCCACCCCTTTTCCACTATCTAGTATCAATAGACTACAGAAATACCTCCTTGCAATTACATTATATGTCATGTGTATTTTTTTTTTTATATATACATATATGTTTCTATCTATCCATACATACGTATATACACATACGCACATATACACATTTTCAATAACCCCATTCACACCTCAAGGATACACAACCTACAAATATATATATATATACCCATACCAATATACCCGTGCACCGCACACACATGAAAATATTAGACAAGAACACCCTATCAAATCTCTACCTCTTCCCTGTACCCTGTAAAAACCATATCCTTAAACCGCTTTTTAAACTGCGCCATGCTCGGACATTGCTTCATATCTTTACTTAGTCTGTTCCACAGCTTCACTCCACACACAGAGATGCAAAAACTTTTTGATGTTGTATGGATACGAGGATGTTTTAAAGTTAATTCCCCCCTCAAATTCTATCCCCGTTCCCTTTTAGAAAACATTTTTAGAATATTGTCAGGAAGCAGGTTATTTATTGCTTTATATATAATTTGTGCATTAAGAAAATGAACCAGATCTGTGAATTTTAGAATTTTTGATTTTAAGAACAGTGGATTTGTATGATCTCTGTAACCAGTTTTATGGATTATCCTTATGGCCCTTTTTTGTAATATAAAGATTGATGATAGCGAACATTTGTAAGTATTGCCCCAAACCTCAGCACAGTAATTCAAATACGGTGCAATCAGGGAACAATAGAGAATGTGGAGTGATTTGTGGTCCAGAATGTGTTTTACTTAAGATTGAGACACTTCTTGAAATTTTGTTATGAATATGTTTTATATGAGACTTCCAGTTTAATTTATCATCTACAATCACACCAAGAAACTTATGTTCAAGTACTCTTTCAATTTCCACACCATCTAAATGAATCTGCACTTGTGCATTTCTAAGGGAATTCCCAAATAAGATTATTTTAGTTTTACTTAGATTTAGCGATAGTTTGTTCCTGTTAAGCCATTTTTTAATTTTGCACATTTCTGAAGTAATTGTATCCTGCAGCTCCTTTAGATTCTCCCAGAACAAAAAATATTTGTGTCATCTGCAAATAATACTAGTTTTAATATATCAGATACCTTACAAATATCATTTATATAAATAATAAATAATTTTGGACCCAGTACAGAGCCTTGTGGAACACCACAAGCAATGTCCAAGCATGATGAGGAATGGACACCCAGCTTCACAAATTGTTTCCTGTCACTTAAATAATTTTTCACCCACTGCAGTACAACCCCCCTGATCCCGTACCGTTTCAGTTTATTAATTAATATGTCATGATTGATTGTGTCGAATGCTTTCTTGAGATCCAGAAATAGTCCAGCTGCATACTGTTTCTGATCTATAGCATTCGTAATCTCCTCAAATGATTCGATTAATGCCAGAGATGTTGATCTTTTTGATCTGAATCCATACTGACTGTCAGAGAGTAATTTATATTTATCTAAGAATTTGTCTAATCGTTTATTAAACAGGTTTTCTAGGATTTTGGAGAATTGTGGTAGTAAAGAAACAGGCCTGTAATTTGTGAAGTGGCGTCTATCCCCAGTTTTATACAGCGGCACAACTTTAGCTATTTTCATTTTGTTTGGAACTTTTCCAGTCTGAAATGATAAGTTGCAAATATATGTTAGAGGTCCTACAATTCCTTCAATGACCTTCTTGACGATTTTCATGTCAATATCATTACAATCAGTAGATGTTTTATATTTACACATGTGTACAATGTCAATTATTTCTTTTTTCCTCCACTGATGTGAGGAACATTGAGTTAGGGTTCCTATCAATCAGGTTTTCACTACATTCTACTGATGGCAGTGACTCAGGAATTTGTTCTGCCAGTTTTGGTCCAATATTTACAAAATAATGATTAAAGCTGTTGACCTTATCAGCAGTGTTTTCCATAATATTGCCATTGTCGATAAAGTATTGAGGATAACTTTGTTGTCCAGAATTATTTTTAATGATACCATTTAAAACATCCCATATTCCCTTCATATTATGTTTATTATTGTTCAATATTTTACTATAATACTCCTTTCTACATACACGTATAATATTGGTCAACTTATTTTTGTATTTTTTATATTTATTTTCAGCATCTTTTGTTCTTTGTTTTAGGAATTCCCTATAGAGTGTATTTTTCTTTTAACATGCATTTTGTAAACCCTTAGTGATCCATGGTCTATCTGAATATTTGTGCTTTCTGTTGTATTTTATTGTTGGACAGTTTTTATCGTACAACTCCATGAATATTCTTAAAAATATGCCATATGCAATATCAATATCAGTTTCTTTGTACACATTGTCCCAGTCCTGATTTAATAGATCGTTCTTAAGTGCATTCATAGTTTCTTCTGTCCTTACACGTCTGTATCTGAGTTGTTCCTCATGCTGATTTCTCTTATAATTAGTGTCATAAACTGCAAAAACTGGTAGGTGATCACTGATGTCATTAATTAATAATCCACTCACAATGTTGTTTTCCATATTGTTAGTGAAAATATTGTCAAGTAAGGTGGCACAATGTGGTGTAATTCTGCTAGGCCTGGTTATTTTAGGATGTAAACTCAAACTGTACATAGTGTTTAGGAATTCGTCTGTCATTTTATGCTTTTTCGGATTCAACAGGTCAATATTAAAATCACCACAGATAAACATAACTTTTTGATTTGTTTTAGAGAATATTTCCACTATGAAGTCATTAAATACTTGAATACTAGAGCCAGGTGTTCTATATATACAGCTAATTATTACATTTTCTCTTTTTCCTTATAAATTTCAATTGTTATACATTCTAATAAATTATCAATTACAGTTGTCATACTTTCTACCACCTTGTAATTTAGGTTTTTATCCACATACACAGCTACTCCCCCTCCACTCTTGTTCCTTCTATTTACAAAATTCACTTCATATCCCTCCAGTCCAAAGTCCATTCCTTTCTCCGCATTGATCCATGTTTCAGAAATGGCAATGATTCCAAATGGATTTGTCAACTCATTTAGATATTCCTTTATATTGTTGAAGTTGGCATACAGACTTCTGCTATTAAAATGGATTATTGATAATTTATTTTCCGTGTTGATCGTGTGCTTAAACTGTACATCAGTGAAGTAGCAGCAGTTACTGCTGATGTTGTAAAAGAAATTATTTTCCGGGTCTATATCCTTTTCTAAGTCTAGAGCATTATGGTCTGTGTATCGAAATGTTCTCAGTTCCAGATTATCATAAAGAGAATTCCAATGAGTTATATTGATATTGTTGCTGGATGCAGATGAAGTTCTTTTGGACTGTGCCATGTGTTGTGTTGTGTGTCACGTCACATGTGTATTCATACCTCCAGAGTAAGTTGAACCTCAGTATTTGTCCAGCTCCTCCATATTTCTGATGACCAACACTTTGGCTTGTTCCGGTGTTCCATTGAGTTTAACGAATACTTTGCAGTTGGTGGTCCATGTATTTTGAATTTTTCCCTGTTTCTTCAAGTAACGTGCTTTCCTGGCAATGTCCGCATTTCTTTTATCAGATGTTCATTCATGAAGACATCGGATCCTTTCAGTTTCTTTCCTTGTTTTAACAGTGCTGTTTTGTGTTTTCTGTTTGCAAATCTCACAATGATGGCTGGTTTGTCACTGTCATTTTTGGGGTAGAGGGTGGCAAGCCTCAGTGTTGTTATAATCCACTTCCACACCTTTGGACCGTAGAAAGGTGACCACTTGATGCTCCGTGGAGTTGACATCTTCCTCTCCTGGCCCTCCTACATTGTCAGCGGCGACCGCCCGGGCGTATGACCGAGGTTTGATGCGAAGCCCCGTGATGATAACATCGTTCATCCGGGTGTACTGCTCCAAATCCGCCACTCTGTTCTCCAGGTACGCCAGCCGCCGATCCTTCTTGGCGTTCTGGATGCGGAGAGCCTTAACTTCCTCGACCAGGTCCAGGATGGCTTTCTGCTGCAGTTTGACAGTAGAAATCTCCTCTGTCATAAACTCCAGCGACTTCTTAATATCGTCACCTTCCTCAGCTGACAGAACTTTTTTCGGGCCCATGCTGAGAGATGCTCTTGTAGCGTTGCCGTGACGACCGGCTAGCTAGTTGATGCTAGCGTCCTTCCTCTCACTCACCGCTACGGTTCAAAAACATCAACTTCTGAGTTTTCGAGAGGTCGCAAATGATGAGCCACCACTTCTGGACGGTTTCCCACCCACGCTCTCAAAGTTTTAGTATCCACGGAGAGCTGCCGTTTTCAGGAGATATTTTAAGTTTGCTAACGTTTCTGCTCAGAGAATCTGTTGCTGACAGCTCGGTGTGTCTAATCTTGAAAGTAGAGATAGTGTCTGTATCCCGAATCCAAACTGGAAGCTGGTTCCACAGAAGAGGGGCCTGAAAACTGAAGGCTCTGCCTCCCATTCTACTTTTAAATACTCTAGGAACAACAAGTAGGCCTGCAGAGCGAGAGCGAAGTGCTCTAATAGGGTGATATGGTACTACAAGGTCATTAAGATAAGATGGGGCCTGATTATTTAAGACCTTGTATGTGAGGAGCAGGATTTTGAATTCAATTCTGGATTTAACAGGAAGCCAATGAAGGGAAGCCAAAACAGGAGAAATATACTCTCTCTTTCTAGTCCCTGTCAGGACTCTTGCTGCAGCATTTTGGATCAGCTGAAGGCTTTTCAGTGACTTTTTAGGACATCCTGATAATAGTGAATTACAGTAGTCCAGCCTGGAAGTAATAAATGCATGAACTAGTTTTTCAGCATCACTCTGAGACAGGATATTTCTAATTTTAGAGATGTTGCGCAAATGGAAGAAAGCAGTCTTACATATTTGTTTAATATGTGCATTGAAGGACATGTCCTGGTCAAAAATGACTCCAAGGTTCCTCACAGTGTTACTGGAGGCCAAGGTAATGCCATCCAGAGTAAGAATCTTCTTAGATACCATATTTCTAATATTTTCAGGGCCGAGTACAATAACCTCAGTTTTATCTGAATTAAGAAGCAGAAAGTTAGCGGCCATCCAGGTCTTTATGTCTTTAAGACATTCCTGCAGTTTAACTAATTGGTGTGTGTTACCTGGCTTCATGGATAGATAGAGCTGCGTGTCATCTGCATAGCAGTGAAAATATAGTCAGTAATGCATGTAGTAAGGCTGTCGATGTCCTCTCCGTGGTCGTCACAGATCACCTCCCACACAGTGGACTCAAAACAATCCTTAAGAGCCTCCTCGCTCTCCTCCGACCATCTCTGCACTGTGCGGGTGGCTGGTGGCTCCCTGCGCACTAAGGGCTCATACACAGGGACAAGGTGCACCAGGTTATGATCAGATCTGCCCAGGGGAGGGAGAGGGGATGAACTGTATGCCTCTTCTGCATTGGCATACAGTAAGTCCAGTGTTTTATTGTCTCTGGTTGGGCAGGTCACATACTGGGTGAAGGTGGGCAGTGTGGAGTCCAGTGAGGCATGATTGAAGTCCCCTGATATTATGAGGAGGGCTCTCGGAGATTGTGTTTGCAGTCTGCTGACCACAGAGTGGAGAGAGTCACAGGCTGCATCCGCGTTGGCCGAGGGGGGGACATACGCTGTTATCGCGATAACATGCGAGAATTCCCGGGGCAAGTAGTACGGACGCATGCTAACGGCTAACAGCTCAATGTCTCTGCTGCAGAGTTGTTCTTTTACAGTGATGTGCCCGGGGTTGCACCATCTGTCATTCACAAACACTGTCAGTCCCCTTCCTTTCCTCTGACAGCTGTCTCTCGTCCTGTCCGATCGCAGCAGCTGGAATCCCGGTAGTGTCACGCTCGTGTCCGGAGTTAGCCACGACTCCGTTAGCATCATGATGCTACATTGCCAGTACTCCCTCTGTGACCAGGTTAGCGACGTGAGCTCATCCATCTTATTGGGCAAAGATCGTACATTTCCAATAATTACAGAAGGAAGAGATGGTCGATAACGTCTATTAATTTTTAGGAACTTTTTTTTTTTATTTAACCCTTGTCAACTAACTGTAATTAAAAGTGTCCAATCCCAATTCTAGTCTTTAAAACCTAGCCAGCGGTTAGCAATTATTTTTTCCAAAGGACAACTTGAAAACTGAGACTGTTGTGGAGAGCCACACCAATAAGCTGAACTCAACTCTGCTCAGTACTTAAAAAAAAAATCTTTTTATATTTATAGGCCCATAACTGTCTGCAATCCCAATTTTTATGCCAACATTTCTTGGCTAATGTCAAAAGAACATCTGTTGCATATGTTGTGGCATCTACTAAAACACTGTTATGCATTACTCTGGAATAAGAGCATGCAATAAGAATGTGTTGTGCAAGTTTGATCTACAAATGGGTTTATTTACAACAGGAGACACAGGCTCTCTCCTGTGGATCAGGAGCTTCCAGTTTGTATTTAGGAGACGGATATGCTTTCCAGTTTTAATATTAGCCTTAGTGGAAAACTTTCTTTTTTGATGAAGCTAATAGCAATGGTAAGATCAGGTGACCTTGAAAAATAGGTTATACTGCTATAAGTTCAGGATCCACGATGAATTGGTCAATGTTCCTCGCACATTCATTTTTTATTTTTGCTTCAATCTCTTTTAGTTTGTGTTTTATCCTAGTCTCTTTTTTTCTCTTCTATTCCCCTTACTCGTCAAAGACTCACAACCGTTGGCTTCCCCTCCTTGACTCTCCTTCTGCTGGAGGTCCCTTCCTGTTGAAAGGAAGTTCTTCTTGTTTTTCTTGCTTGCAGTTTTGTTGTTGGGGTTTTCTCTTGTATATCGTTTGTATATGGTCTGGTGATGGTAGAGCTGGAAGTGCCAGAGTTGAAGGTGCTAAGATTTTTGTTGGGGCTGACCAGCAGGGACGTTGTAGCAGTATATCAGCGAGACCTCTCATGTGTCAGATACAACGTTAGAGAGGCAAGATAGTGTGACAACCCCTGAAGCAAGCAGCTGAAAGAACAAGAAGATTATAGGGTCTTTAGCTTTTAGCATAAAGTACCTCAAAGCAGCTGTTGTTATGAATTGACACAATATACATCAACATTTTTAGACTAGAATAATAATTATTGTGATAATTAATGTCCTGACACTGATTGGAAAATAATAGAATGGCCTGCCTTGTCAAAGTTGGCTATTTTCAATGACCAACCACCAACCCTGAACTACTGTAGAGAACTACTGTGTGTGAATGTGTGTGTGAATGGGTGGATGACTGGATATGTAAAGCGCTTTGGGGTCCTTTGGGACTGTTAAAGCGCTATATAAATACAGGCCATTTACCATTTACCATTTACTTCCTAGATTTTAAAGTACTAACACATGCACACTTTGTCATGATCCTGGGTCCTTTTGACCCAGCGTTTTATGTTTTCTATTAGTGTCATTTTGGTTCTGTTCTTCCTCCTGTTTAGTGTTATTCTGTTCTGCCCACCTGTTCCTGTGCTAAGTCCGCGTTCCCAGTTTGTCTTTGTGTGTATGTGTTTCCTGTTTTATTGTGAAGGTCTGCGTCTGATGTGTGTGTTTTCAGTTTGCCTCCCTTGTCCCGTCAGGTTAATCTCTCCCAGCTGTGTCCCCCACCTGTGTGTAATCTCCCTGTGTTCTCTGAGTGTATTTTAGTCATGTCTGGTGTCTTTGTCGTTGCTGGTTCGTCTGTGTTGCTCCCGTCCGTGTTCTCCCTGTGTTCTCCCTGCATCTCCGCTTCTCGACCCTAGGTTTCAGGTTTGTTTGTTAGCTCTTCCCAGTTTAGGTTTTTCAGTTCTCGTTCACCTGCCTTTGTTGTTTGTACCCACACGTGTAATAAAGACTCACCTGCACCAGAGCTGCCGCCTTTTGGGTCCTCTCTTTAAACTCCACACGCCTGCCACACCGGGCGTGACAGCACGAACCAGCCACCATGGACCCTGCGGCATTCAATCCGCCCGAGGAGCTCCGAGATGACATCACCTATAATGTGGAGATCCTCCTCGGGAAATGGCTGGAGAACCCTCCGTACGAGCTGCGCCGCGCTGTTGAAAGCCGGCTACAACGGCTTTTTTCTGGCCTGCCATGGCTTTTGGAATCTCTCCCTCCGACCATGCAGGCTTTTCTCCGGCACACACCTCACCTTCTCTCCGCCACCCCTGCCTCGCTGCCCGACTCGTCGGAGGGGAACTTGCCCGGCCCGTCGGAGCCATCTGCGGGGAGAAAACGCCGATCGCGCCGCTGGCGCGCCACCCCACAGCCGGACGTTCGGACTTCTAATTCGCCGGCTGTGGTGAGTGAGGACTCTTTTCCGTTTTCGGACGTTTTGACTGTTCATTCAGGGGCTGTGTTCTGTGCGGCAGATAATGATAGGAACAGCTTGTCGCCTGCTCTGCAGCTCTTAGCTCAGTTAGCTGCCCCGCAGCCACACTCTGCTCAGTCTCCAGTGCCACACTCTGCTCAGTCTCCAGTGCCACACTCTGCCCAGTCTCCAGTGCCACACTCTGCCCAGTCTCCAGTGCCACACTCTGCCCAGTCTCCAGTGCCACACTCTGCTCTGTCTCCAGTGCCACACTCTGCTCAGTCTCCAGTGCCTCACTTAGCTGCCCAGCCTCTAGAAGCTCACTTAGCTGCCCAGCCTCCAGAAGCTCACTTAGCTGCCCAGCCTGAAGCCCCGTCTCCTGTGCCCCCAGTGTCGCCGGTAGTTCAGTCCCCTGTGCCCCCAGTGTCACCGGTAGTTCAGTCCCCTGTGCCCCCAGTGTCGCCGGTAGTTCAGTCCCCTGTGCCCCCAGTGTCGCCTGTAGTTCAGTCCCCTGTGCCCCCAGTGTCGCCTGTAGTTCAGTCTCCAGTACCTCCAGTGCCGCCTGTAGTCCAGGCCCCAGTGCCGCCTGTAGTCCAGGCCCCAGTGCCGCCTCCAGCAGTTCAGCCTTCCCCAGTGCCGCCTCCAGCAGTTCAGCCTTCCCCAGTGCCGCCTCCAGCAGTTCAGCCTTCCCCAGTGCCGCCTCCAGCAGTTCAGCCTTCCCCAGTGCCGCCTCCAGCAGTTCAGCCTTCCCCAGTGCCGCCTCCAGCAGTTCAGCCTTCCCCAGTGCCGCCTCCAGCAGTTCAGCCTTCCCCAGTGCAGTCTCCAGCAGTTCAGCCTTCCCCAGTGCAGTCTCCAGCAGTTCAGCCTTCCCCAGTGCAGTCACCTGCTTCACCACCATTAGCAGCCAAGCTCCCACCTGAACCATTAGCCCAGGTCCCTGTAGCTGCTCAGTCCCCTAGTCAGCGACACATTAGCTCACCTGGTTCTCTACACATTCAGCCAGAGGTCCCTATACCCGCTGGAGGGTCCAAGGGGCCCGTTCAGCCTCCCGTCTCCACTGGAGGGTCCGAGGGGCCCGTCCAGCCACCCGTCTCCGCTGGAGGGTCCGAGGGACCGCTCCGGCCTTCGTTTCGTGTCTCCGCTGGAGGGTCCGAGGGACCGCTCCGGCCTTCGTTTCGTGTCTCCGCTGGAGGGTCCGAGGGACCGCTCCGGCCTTCGTTTCGTGTCTCCGCTGGAGGGTCCGAGGGGCCTGTTCGGCAACCTGTCTCCGCGGGAGGGTCTAAGGGATCCGTCCAGCCTGCAACGCCTCCGTCTCCGGCTTCTACGCCAGCTGCAGCGCCTCCGTCTCCGGCTTCCACGCCGCCGCCTGCAGCGCCACCGCCTCCGGCTTCCATGCCGGCTGCCGCCTCTTCATCCACGCCAGCTGCAGCGCCTCCGTCTCCGGCTTCCACGCCGCCGCCAGCTGCAGCTTCACCATCCACGTCAGCGGCAGCCTCACCATCTACGCCGCCGGCTGCAGTGCCTTCGTCTCCGGCTTCCACGCCGTCACCTGCGGCCTCTTCAGCGTCGCCTTGTCCAGCCTCCGAGTCTTCAGCGTCGCCTGGTCCAGCCTCCGAGTCTTCAGCGTCGCCTGGTCCTACCCCGTCGGGGTCTACAGCTGACTGGCCACTTTCCAGGCCACTGGCCAGGCGACATCGCCGTCGGGGGCGGCCCCCGGACTGCCTTCGCCTGAGTCGCCGCCGCTGCCTTCCGCACGGCCGGCCCCCTGACCTGGGTCCACATCGCCACCGCGGCCTTCCTCACGGCCGGCCCCCTGAACTGTGCCCGCGTCGCCGCCGCTGCCGTCCTCACGGCCGGCCCCCTGAACTGTCCGGGCTCCTGTGTTGTCGGCCCCCGGGCCGGCCCCCTGAACTGTTCTGCTTTGGGCTTTTTGTTTTCTTGTGCTCTGGTGTGTTTCCTTTTTCTTTTCTTTTGGTTTTAGGACTTGTGTTTTGTTTAGTGCTTCCTTGTGCTCCTGTTTTGGTTTTGCCTCGTTAGATTGAGTTAGATTGAAGCTGCTGGACTAATGAGGAGTCTGTCTGTCAAGATGATGCTCGAGTTAGTAAGTTCCTCTTTTAATCATTGGCTTTTTCTCAAGGGCAACACAATCTCTCAGGGCATGTTTCTCTTGTATGTTAATAATAAGGCAGTAAATGTGCACATATTAACACAAACTCTATGCATATTCATTCATCAATCCTTCTTCTTTTGTTTGCGTCTGTTCCACTTGAATACGAGTCAGTGAAGCAAAGACAAAAGGCTTTCTGCCTGTAAGGAGCTGTCAACGGGGAATCCAAAGAACACTAATATCGTTCAGACTGTTTCACTCCGGCAGATGCTGACTTTTTCTCTCTCTTTTTTTTTAACATTTTCATGGCGACACACAAACACAAAGCTTTCGTCTCTGTAGGATCATGTTAAAGGGCCTTGTCTGCACTGTGATCAATACAGGTCAGTGTTAGTCATTGGATGTGATCATCCATGGGTTCCCTCAGGAGGGAAGTAAACCGCTTCACTTCTCATCGTTTGTACTTCACTACAGTGAACACGGATCCTTGTTCCTGCTGATGTCAGAGGAAGTCGGCCAGTGGAAAAACACAAAAATATAAATCTTGCAGGGGGACAGTAAAAGGCACAGAAGGATTTTAAGTGACGTAAAACAGTGGAATATAGCTGCCCGAAGGGACCTATGAAGTAACAAGATGATAAGCAGTTTTGTTGAGGACCGTTTTAACTCTCCCATAACAATTTCTAGGTCGCCTGACACAGTTTTATGAAACTGACACACAAGTTTGTTCTGCTAGTTTTAGCCCCTTTCACTCATTGTAAAAAAAAAGAAAGTACATCCACTGTAAGTTGTTCTGTATATGAGGACATTAATAATAAAAGTCCATCTGTTCCTTGAATACAACCTCAGATGAACAACATCATGACATATTACAATGCATCATCTATTTATAACAACAACTAAACCAAACTGCAGAAACAGCATGTGAAAAATGAAGTACATGCTGTGATTCGATTGCTTGTAGAACTACTTTTAGCAGCAACAACTTGAAGTAATTGTTTTCTGTATGATTTTTATCTTCCTTCCATGACTTTGCTCACAGTTGGTATGAGGTCTTTGTGCACTGCTGTGATTGGTCATCGCCAAATGTGTTTAGTCTTGTTTTTTTGTACTTGAATTTTAATATTTTATATGGTAACTCAGCTCTGTAGATTCTAAGATCTAGCTCTTGGGTTTGCTGTAGTGTTTTTGAGCATTGCGCGGTTTGACGTTGAGGTGAGTTTGCTGGGATGTCCACTCTTGGGAAGATTTGGGAATCTTTCTCACTATAGAATGAAGGACTTCAAACTGTTTGGATGGCCTTATAACATTGCCCAGATTGATGCAAAGCATCCCTAAGATCATTGCTGATGTCTTTCCTCTTTGGCATTGTATTAACACACACCTGAATGCCCCAGACCAAGAACTGCCAAAACATCAGCTCTATGGAGATGATGATCATTTAGTCAAATGCAGTTGATTAGCAGCTTCTGTTACCCTCTCAATTCCCGTTGAAGCTTTAAGGGTGTAGTTCTGTTTTTCACATACTGTGTATTGATCACCTGGTGGCTTTCCACTGCCTTACAGTGTCCACCTTGTGGACGGACCCTAGATTCCTCACCTGTTCTGCTCACCTGCTATCCACTGATGCTAATCAGCGAGGCTGTACTTAAGACCAGCGCTGTCATCAGTGCTCTGCCAATTCGTCAGCTTCCTCAAGGTAATAAGGTACCTTGAGTTAGCCTTATTCTTGCCTAATTTCTTCTTGTTTCCATGTTTATGCTACATACTTAATTTGGTACTCCGGCTTCCTCCCACAGTCCAAAGACATGCAGTTAGTGGGGTTAAGTTAATTGGTCATTTTAAATTGCCCATGACAGCTGGGATAGGCTCTAGCACCCCCCCCCCCCTTGCAGAACGGAAGAGGATGGATGTATACACATATATATTTTTTTAATTTAGTAGCAACTGAAAGTGCTTTTTATTTTAATGTTTATATAGTAAACCTATCATGTTTATGGCATGAATTTGCAGTCCCTCCTCTCTCCAGCTCATTGACCACAGTAGATGCAGAGAAATGTTTCCCTGCAGGACAAAATTAAAATCTTGTGCTTTTGGGAATAGTTCTAATTGTTGTCTATATTACAATTTATCTTATTTCTACCTTCTTAAAATGGAAGTATGCATTAGTTTACAGCCAGCAGACTGAGTGTGTCACTCATCCTACTGTGCTACCCAGATTTAACTCTGTCATAATATTAACTGTTGTTCAAACCAATACAAACATTAAGACTTAAACCATGCATGAGGCACAGGATATTAAAAAAGTATTTTGGTAACAGGTGACTTTTTTTTTTTACCTTCAAAGTGTTCTTTTACTAGCAGGACTGAATTGAAAAGCTAAATTTTAATTTTTGTGACTTGCTTGTTTAATATATTCTTTAACACATAATACATACTAATATTTTTTAATGGTTGAAACAAATTAAATTAGATAATTTGAATTAACAGTATTTTTTTAAAGTAGAGGAAACAATTATGAAATCATAAACAAACAAAAAAACTTCTTACTTTACTGAATGTTTTCAGACTGAATTCTTTGCGGCAAGAATGTCAGATTTAAAAATAATCATAATTCTATAAAGCTGGTCGCAGCTTACTCAGAGAGGGAGTCACAGTGGCCGCAGGATGGAGCTCGTCATTGAACTTTATTTGTGTCAGTTTCCACCAATCAGATTGTGTGGGTTATTGTCCAAAGAATGGTTTTAACATTCTTTGCTATATATCAATATGCACTAACATTAAGAAGACTAACATTACCATCACCAAGTTTCTTTTCCTTCGATGAAATGAGAAAAGTGTCCAACATGTAAGTGTACCTCTGTGAATTTATTGTTGAAGTACTGCTGTTACCTGACATCGACACAGTATCACAACACAGTGAGTAAATTTGTTTATTTTATTAAAACATTTATCTTTATATGTTCCAGCGCAAGACAAAGTTGCAGCAGCATTTCATTGCCCAATGCAGATTTATGATTCAGCATAAACACCACTTTCATCCAAGTATCCAAAGTTCATGCTTTCTTTTTTAAATCACTATAGCCTTGTTTTCGTTTGTTAGGTATTTTGCTAGTTTTGTTTGGTTCATCTGTAAACAAGTTTCATTTTATTTAGTCTATTTCTTATAGCTATGCCAAAAACATTAATTCCTGTTTTTCACATTTGGTTGATGCTTCAAATTTTTCACCCTTTTATGTCAGTTCAATTCAGTTTGAGTTCAGTGTATTTATATAGCACCAAATCACAAGGCGCTGTCATTGGTCTGCTTACACATTGAACTTACCTTCCCATTACCTTCCCATTTATAACCTTCCTATTTTGTACTACCTCCAGATAAGAAACAGCTGAATGATAACAAATTCAGTGTTGGAGTTTTCTCTTAAAAAGTGACATAATGATTTCCATTGTTTCAGCTGACAGCTCTTTTTTGGCGATGCTTCTTTTGAGTCAGCCAGGTGCAGCCTGAAAATGCTTTTTTTTAATGCTGCAGTCATACTGGGGAAAACAGTGGTTGGAGGCCACGGCACAACCATGTGTAATGTACGCTCTTCTTGCCTTTGAATTGGTTGCTTTGCAGATGAGGAGCAAGTCTGTGACCACACACAGTGAGTGGCAGTCTTCAAAATAACTTTGGTTTATCAGGACTGCAAATAAAATAGCAATAAGATGGATTCAGTATGCTATCAGTTTTTGATCAATTCAGGTCAAACTGGCAATTACATGCAATGAATTTGTGATAAAGTGATCGAGGGTGACAAGTCTAAAAATTAAATAAATAAATAAATGTAGCCAAGTACAGGATAGGGTAGGGGAAGTTAAAGCAAGATGGAGAGAATGGGCCAATAGCTAGATTCGTAGGAGGGATAAAGTGAGTTGCATGGAAAAGAATGACTGGAGCCACAGGTAAAGTTGCTTTGAATTGTATTAAACTATTTAGCAACAATTTAACAGCACTTCATAAACAGAAATGAAAACATAAAAATAAAATACAGTGACAGCATTAATAATAACAATCAGAATCTTATCTGAGCTCAGATATGTCAGTCTTGCCGGCTTAATAGTCAGTGTTCAGTCAAGTCAAATCCAAAAAGTCAAAAGTCTGTGATTGGTGCGATTTCGTCCTACCGCACTGTTGCAATTGTTCGTGAGAGAAGAGCAACCTGCCCTTCTGGGCCAACTCAGAATGGCTGTGGTTCAGTTCAAAGGGAAAGGCTCGCCATCTTCCTCATCAGGAAGAAATCCAGGTCTCACGATCCCACAAAAAAACCTAGCCTGTAAACAACAGGGCTATTACTAATTCAGTTCACACTCTAATAATATATATGGCCATATGTAAATAATGTAAGTGCTATAATAAAACAAGCACAAAACAATTCTAATTTCTAACTATAGTCTATACAGTGCATCTTAATCATGAATGCAATCTTTAAATCACAATCAGCATATTCTATCATCAAGGTGCATATTTCTATCAGAAATCATAAATAAACCATGAACTATGGTAGATTATTTTTTGCAGTACTGCACCTTTAACTGGATTACAGAAGCATTGCTTTGCACTGCATAGCAATGAAGCAATATGTTAATTACACTCAATGTACATAATAAAATTACCAAAAAATATACAAAAGCCCACAGGCTGTAGTTTTACAGTATATGGTAAGGCACTGGCACAATAAGAATATGCAGGGACATCTATACAGTGCCGCTCGAGCATCAAATGTAACAAAAAAAATAAAATAGACTCACTGGGTTACATAAATCATAAATTTGTTGCTGTTAACGTGCACCAAAATTCACATTAAATACTTACATTCAGAGTCCAGCCAGAACATCCTATATTGGAAAGAGAAATTTAGAAATTCCTCCTCAAATAGTGATACTTGCTGCTATGTAAGATTGCCTTTATATAAGAATATAACCATAATACAACTAGCCACAGACTTTGATTGATTGCACTGTGTTGGCAATGTGTCTGCCTTTGTATGTAAATTAGATGACAGTTATTTGCAAACCTTCACAAAACTGAAAGTGCCTGCAGATGACCTGAGTCATACCACAGTTGTTAGGAGACAGGCAGCAGGCGACCTGTGCACTCTCCTTGTAATGGAAAGTTGCTTCTGAGACATTGAGGGTGTTGCACACTCAGCCCCTGGGTGACCAAGCGGTTGTTGCAAATATCTACGATTTGCCACTGTTACGAAATCAGTTTCGCCCCGGTTCTTTAGATTCGTCGAGAGATCCAGAAACGGCACCGGAACCTCAGTAGTTATTCTTACAAAATCTTTATTCATCTTTATTCATCTTCATTTAAGCATGCACTTCCAGAAGGGAAGACGAGGCCGGTGTCCCTCTCTAAAGATCTTCACCCCTTTGTTAGTTCCACCCAGCTTTATAGGAGCGACCCCATCATAAATCCCCATGTGTGCTGCAAACTCTGTGTCTGTGTCTATGTGCACGAGCACGTGAGTGCCTGTGTGTGCGCGTACCCGTGTGTCTATGTGAGTGCTCGTGAGTGACTGTGTGTGCATACCTGGTATATGAGTGCACGTGAGTGAGTGTGCATATAGGTGTGGGAGTATATCAGTTAAGCACTGTGGGTATGTGTCTCTTCCTAGGGGCCATAAATACCATCTCCCCTCCAGACCACAGTTATCAAGTTACAAATCTACTTCTAAGCTCACGAC
>JAQSNX010007667.1:0-17119 GCA_029532605.1 Oreochromis grahami | reverse complement strand
CTTCTTTTGCGCATGCGGGCCGCTTTGAGCGTTCACACTAGAGCGCGTTTGCTGTCACATTTTATTTGTAGTGTGAACAAGCAGACAAAAAAAATCGGATTTGATCAAAAAATCGGAATTGAGCATTAAGACCTGCAGTGTGAACGTAGCCTTTGTGTCACGAATAACAAAAAGAGTGAAAAATTAGTAACGGTACATTCAGTGTGAAGGCTACAATATAATATATAGAAAAGTGTCGTGCTGGGGACACCGGGACCCAACCACTATGCCACGGGTGGTGGAGCAGCTTGCCTGCGGCTGCTCGAGCCACAGAGCCGCCGGCAGACGCACAACTTTCCCGATTACCAGCAACATAAATGTTCATGTTCATCCTTGTAAAATAAATGTTTTTCTGGTTCAAAGTGATCTTGTATTGTTATTTAGACAATTATTTTTTATTTTATTTTAGAACAAAACGAGATAATAAGCATTTAGTGTAAGCAAAACATGATAAACCTGATATGGCACTATATGACATTTAGTGCACTTCTGCCAAAAATAGTAATGTATTAAATTGAATGTCAGTGGTAATCTTTGGACCATCCAAAGGCCTAATTATATTAACAATCAAATATTACTTCAAATGTATTTTATGGAAAATATTTAGTTTTTTTGTTTTTTGGGGCTAAAAAAACAGTGCGCTCATGTAATGAAACTGGGATTCAAAGGGCTAAAACAACGAACATATAATTAAAACTTTATATGAATATTTCAGGGAGAAGTAGTTTTAAAAGACTGACCAATTTAAAGTGGAAAAAAATATGAATATATAATATTTTTATTACACTTTTTGGGGCGGGACCGTTTTGTGGCCTTAGGGCCTTTAGAGAATGTGATGATTTTATGGATAATTAAAGTCAGTCATATATCCACAAACACAACAAGCTGAAAGTCAGTGATGCTGCTCGTTTTGCAGTCCTGAATATGACGGCACAAGCAGGATTCACTGCACTGTTAATGGTTAGCTATGTTATATTGCTGCCTCTGTTCGCTGGTGTCGAGCCAAACGGACTTTAACGTGTGTTTGAACGAGCTGACGGTTCACTCGTTAAGCTGAAAGAAAGATGCTTTAATTACAGGAGTCACACGTGTCCACTGGACCATCTGGGAGCTCTTCTTGTTTAGCACTCGTAATAACACAAACACTAAATCCTCCTTCTCTTGTGCTGTTTTGTAGCAGTGTGTACACCTGAGACTGTCACCTGTCTGTCTGTCCTGCACTCTCTCTCTGTTTCTTTCTCTCTGATTGTGGAATAAAAGTATGAACATGTATTTATAAGTTACACTTGTGTTTGAATCTTGCAGCTTACCACATATTTGACTTCCATGTGTGACAACTGCAAGTGTCCAGAGTGAGGACAGACTGAGGGACCCACTGCTGCACATCATCTGTGAGGCTTTGCACCCCTGATGATCCACCAGGACAAACTCAGCAGTGTGTGAGGAAGAGGAGGAGGAAGAGCCAGCAGCAGCTGACAGATGGAGAGAATAGACAGACTGTTCCCTGTTTGTGAAGGACTGCTAGGAAAGTTTAACATAACTAATTGTCTGTCCTGAATCAGTCTTATTAGGTAATGTTCAAATAATGTTATCATCCCAGTGTTTTCAGTGTGGGAGAAAGTACTCAGGGCCTTCAAGTTACACACTATGAAAGGCAGAAACAAGTTTAATATTCAGAAACCTGAAGTATGTATCAGCAGCAGAATGGCGCTAAAAATAAATGTTTGTTTCAGTTCAATGAAGCTTTGAGTATTTTGGATTAGTAGCACTGCTGTGTTTGTTGCATCATATTGCTGTAATTGTTTATATGCTTTATATATTCTGAGGTAAGTTGATCTATAGTGTTACATCATATTCTATAAGGATGTTATGTGTTTGTATAGTTTCTGCCCAGTTTGACCCATTTAGCAGAAGTCAGCCTGTTTAAGGCTCTGATATCTATTCTGTATGACTTAAAGTAGTTATGACATGGTATGATTTTCTCACCCAATAAAGGAATATTTAATATATCAGTCTACTCTTCATTCTGTCAGAAACAGTTATCACAGTTCGTACATCTTTTTACACATATATGTAAGCATTGAGCCAAATTTAGTAATGTCAACATACTGAAGGAACAACATTTGTCTCTTATATATAATACACCTATATATACACTGTCTTGAGTGAAGATTTAAGGTGATAAGAAATATAAACAACTGCAACTTGAATCTTTACTGAAGCTCAGTATTTGACACAGTTCACTCACATGTGCTGTACCAGTGTACCTGCACATGTGATGTGACAATAGAAGTGATTTGATTTGAGAGTTCAAACTCACTGCTGTAATAACTATAATATTGGCCATATCAAATTTATACTGACTTTAGTCTCATGAACAACAGCTAATTGTTATTTACTAGCTAATCTTAAAATGACTGTTCAGTACAGCTATGAAGGCCAACAATCATGTTTTACAGTCCTGTGGTCTCAGCCTCAGATACTTATTAAATCACACAGAGCTCGTGTAGAAACAAACAAACAAATGAACAAAATATGTTCTCCTTCATTTCTGTCAACCACACGTTTCCAGCTATCATGGTTGCTAGGCAACCTGGGCAGCGCGACGGAGGCTAGACCGTCCCATTTCACAAGCCTACAAGCCTCGCACTTCCGGCCTTAGCGGTCTTTGAGTACGCGGCCCTTGAGGACCGTTGAGGCTGCGTACTTTAAGGCTGCAGACCCTGAATTGAGATACAGCCCAGGTCTGAAGGCAAAAAGGGCTGTGACCCGGTACTAGCATGGTCTACTTGCCCGGTGAGGTTTTCAGTAAGTCATTTGCGTTTGACTGGTGCTGGAGCGCCATCTAATGGTCATATAGGTTTATGATCGCTGAGTAGCTGCTTGGGCCACCTGCTACAGAGCACAGAGGAAGTGCGGAATGATTAGAACCATATATCATGCGTCTGGGATTTTTTAATTCTAAGGTGTAAATGATGAGATCTGATGTCAGACTTCAGTCTTATAAAACATAATAGGACATTTTGTCAGTGTTTCCTAGCTGGTGTTCGCCGGTCACCAGATGATCTTGTTACTAGCATTACTCGTATGTATTTTCACTTTCTCCCATTGTTGTCCTGCCGGAACGCTGTGGTGCCGTGTGTTTAGCGTGCGTGCCTTTCACGGCTCAGTGAGACCCGGCAACGCTTGCACTGTGTTCAAGCAAAGAGTCGTTGGTGAACTATTAAGCTAAATGGCTCTTGACAACAATCTTTCTGGAATATTTTCAGAGGAAATTGCAGGACTTCTCTTTAGCCAATCAGTGGGTCGGATATTCCCCCCCCCGTCCCTTACTGAGTCACATGTGGACTAGGAGTCAAGTTAAAAAAGACTACACTCAAACTAGACTCCCGTGTAATTTTAATCCTTCATAATAAAAGCATGGAATTTCAGACTGAAATTAACAGACCATGCACATCCTTATTATACGATTAAAACACAGCTGATTGTAACTAGTGAAGTTGTTACACAATGTTTATACCCCAGATGAAGATACTTCAGGTGTCCATCAAAGGTTTATAGTGTTTTGTAGGTGAGGCTGGACACCAAGAAAAGAGATAAGGACTGGTTAGGGAGAGAGCTCGAGCTGTAAAGGGTGTGCAGCATGTTAAGACAGAGATTGAACTGTACCAACTGTGAAGTGAAGACAGTGTGCTGAGAAGATGAAAGGAGTACTTTAAGGATCTGATGAATGTGGAAAATGACAGAGAGGATGGATGAAAGAAAGTTAATGAATCGGGAAGTGTAGAGGATTAGTAAGGAGGAAGTGAGGGCAGCTATGAAGAGTGGAAAGGCTGCTGGTCCAGATGACATATCTGTTGAGGCATGGAGATATCTAGAAGAAAGGACAGTGGACCAGACTGTTGAACACAGTTGTGAAGAGTGAGAGGATGCCTGAAGAATGGAGATGAAATGTATTTGTACCAATTTTAACACACAAGAGTGATATGTAGAGCTGTAGTAACTACAGAGGGATAAAGCTGATGAGCTGTATGAGTACAGCGAAACAGCAATGAGGATTGAGGTAGGAATGATAGAGTCCAAATTAGGGATAGGATCACATCAGGCTTCTGCTCTGAGCCAATCTGGATTATTGGATTATGCCAATGTTCAATATGTGAACATTGGCATCCTCGAAAGAGTGACCTTTATCCTTAAGATGCAGGTGGACTGCTGAGTCTTGTCCTGTGGAGGTGGCTCTTCTATGTTGTGCCATGCGCTTGTGAAGTGGCTGTTTGGTCTCTCCAATGTAGAGGTCTGGGCATTCCTCACTGCACTGTACAGCATACACCACGTTGTTCAGTCTGTGTTTTGGAGTTTTGTCTTTCGGGTGAACCAGTTTGTGTCTGAGTGTGTTGCTGGGTCTGAAGTACACTGGGATGTCGTGCTTGGAGAAAACTCTCCTGAACTCCAAAACACAGACTGAACAACGTGGTGTATGCTGTACAGTGCAGTGAGGAATGCCCAGACCTCTACATTGGAGAGACCAAACAGACACTTCACAAGCGCATGGCACAACATAGAAGAGCCACCTCCACAGGACAAGACTCAGCAGTCCACCTGCATCTTAAGGATAAAGGTCACTCTTTCGAGGATGCCAATGTTCACATATTGGACAGAGAGGACAGATGGTTTGAAAGAGGAGTGAAAGAGGCCATCTATGTCCACTGTGAGCGACCATCTTTGAACAGAGGCGGTGGTTTACGACACCAACTGTCTGCCATCTATAATCCAGTTTTGAGTTCCCTCCCCAGACGCCTTAACGCCCACTCATATCCTGGGCCATCTGACCTCAGGAAATCACATGATAGGGTGGGGCCAGGTTTCACAATGAGCTCACCCGAAACCCTGGCTGATTAGGTACCACACCCACTTTCACACCTTGTCACATGTGATTAGAGGATCACCAGGGGGTCCTTTGTCCCTCTTTGGGGGATACTCCCACTGGGTTTAAATCTGGGACTCTCGGCCATTTGACCTTAGAACTGAAGAAGCTTCTCGGATGAGAGGTGAAACGTCTTCAAGCAACTCAAAGAAGTCCAGACGCTTTTCTTTGCAAACTCCTTTGACTACGATGACCTGGATGACTGAGAACCTTCACAGACACACTAGGACATATGCCTCTTGATAAAATAACACATTGATTCGTGCCATATAAAAAGTGAGACATGTCAATTCAGATTCTTTGTCAAATCTACACTAATCAATCAATTTACATCAGCAGCCTAACAATTGTAGTGCAAACTGCACTACAAGGTGGAATATTTGCAAAATCATGACTACCTCATGATATTTTGTCTCAAAAATTAACCCTATGAATACGTCAGTGCCACTAGGATGAAATTATTGTGTCACCAACATTTTAACATTAGACGTATAATTTTAACAGCCTCTGTAAACTAATATCCTGGCTTGCTCGAGGCTGCAGTTTTCTCTGACAGTTTCAATCAAAGTTAGAAATGCTACTCTGAGACTGAGATAACTAATAGAGCTGCCTGTTGTGCAGTTAGTTTCCAAAACACGTTATTCACGGTTACATACAATTTTAGACTGATGTGGGCCAAAGCCTAGCATAGCCTGTAACGTTATTATGAGGGACACATTTTATGAGTGAGCTTGGCTTTAAGTGACTTACAGGTTTCTTTGAAAAATACTTTCTTACATGCACGTTCTTCCTCTTTGCTACCGTCCTCCTCGCAGTGCAGGCTTGCCGCTGCTGAAACTAAACAGAGCTCCCTGAAAGGCTCAGCCAATCACATTTGCCATATTTGTCACATGAGGTCGGACTCCAGTAGAGAACGTAATTTAACTCTTTCTGCAACGCTGGGTGACTGAGACGCTGAAAGATCTTTCTTTTCTTCCTATCGTTTTTTTTTTTTTTTTTTTTACAAGAAGCGAGCAAATTATTGGTGGGGACATGTCCCCTCCGTCCATGCCAAATCGACGCCCTTGAATACAGCCATATGGTCAGAGAAAGCAGTGTCAGTCACTTCCACGTTAGACACAGGTAGACTGTGTGACAAGACCAGGTCTAGTGTGTGTCCGTGTTCATGTGTGGGACCAGGTACAGACTGGACCAGATTAAAAGAGTCAATGAGGCTTAAAAACTCCTTCACCAGAGGTTTATCAGGGCAACAGACATGGATATTAAAATCTCCCACAATAAGAATATGATCGTAGTTGGGCATAATCCCAGCTAGAAATTCTGAAAAGTCATTTATGAAATTCTTATTGTATTTAGGGGGACGATAAATAACAGCAAAGAGCACAGGGTTAGAGCGATTAACTTCAAAACACGTGAGCTCAAAGCTGGAAAACGAGGGCTGTAAAACACACTGTTTACATTTAAAATCCTTTTTAAAAACAACCGCCGTACCTCCTCCTCTCCCTGATGTCCTTGGTGTGTTAAAATAGGAACAACCCGCTGGTAAAAGTTCAGATAAAGTACTGGACTCACCAGTATTAAGCCAAGTCTCCGTGACACACATGAAGTCCAGTTTCCAGGAGATGAATGACTCATTCAGAATAAAAGATTTGTTCACCAGCGATCTGGCATTTACCAGCCCAATCCTGACAGGAGTCGGGGATGAGGTAAAAGCCCCAGCGGCGCAGGGAGTCCGACACAGCGGCCTCAGATTGCGGAGGTTCGCCCGGCGCACGTTGAGCCGAGGACAGGGGTCACGGAGGAGCGGCGCGTCATCCTGGCAGACCACAGGGATGAGGCAGAAATCCACGGGGTCCAGGAAACGTCGGTGCACAAAAACTCCAGGAAATAATCTCTGTATTCCTTTGACGGTAGTGGGATGGTGCGCTAAAGAGATCTTGAGTTTAACCAGCCGACCACTGCGCCTACCCCGACGTCTTCGCTGGGAAGGTATGACTGCACGGCATAGGCAAGTTGGGATATGTGACAGCAGCGGACACCATGAATTCTGACCTCCGTTTGAAAATGGAGCTGTATTTTGTCCAGAACTTCGGAGGTTCCGAAGCGATTGGCGATCGTACACCAGTAATGACCCGATTTCTTGAGTGACACAAGAGGGAAAGTAGGGAGTGGATGGAAGAGAGCCTGGAGAGGTTCTGCTGTGCACTGAAGAAAATCAGAATCAGAGAATCAAAAAGACTTTATTAATCCCAGAGCACACATACAACAAATGTCAAGCACTCATATAAAATGAAGTGTTGAAACACAGATATTAATAGATACATATTAAAATAAATATAGATATAGATAAATATAGAGATACAGGTATAAATATAAAAGGACAAATATGTGTGCAAATATATGTCATTGGCGAATGAAAGAAGAATGAAAGTCAGTGGAAGCAAGTCAGAATACATTTGTGGATGAAGACAGGTATAACACTGAAGGCAGGAGGCAAAGAGGAAAAGCACAGACATGATTCGTGGATGTAGTGAAGGAGGAGGATGCAAAGGGTTGGTGTGACGGAGAGGGATGCTGGGGACACTGTCAGATGAAGAAGAAGTTAGGTACGAGACTAAATTGTAGGCTAAATCCAATTTTTTTCTCAAAATAGTGATGTTTATCTATCTATCTAACCCATGTGAAACGGTCGGACTTTATTTGACTTTATTTTGAAGGGTCAATATGTGACTTCCTCAGCAGTCATGTGTTAGTTGTAAACCGTTCTTTCCTTGCAGGTTGGACCGATCATCTATTGCTGCGGACTAGCGGAATAAGTAGCTCAGGGGGTCTTTGTCCTGGTTTCATTTCTTGTGTCGAGATACTTATTTAAACATCAGTTTCAAGGATTTATTGTGTTTATTTGCCGGTGAACATGGGCTGCGCTGGATTTACCTGCTCCAAACACTCCCTGTGTGCGCTCAACATCCTCTATGTTGTGAGTATCCACATCACAGCGTACCATATGGATAATTAAAGTGCCGTGTTCATCAATACAGGTAGCATTTTAATCACCCTCAGAGTGTGTAAATGGAGTGTAGGACACGTCCACTTCTAAACAAATCACTGATGAGGTCAGACGCTGCTCGAATCAATTATTCACTGTGGTGGGATCAGGTAGCCGTTCCATCCATCGAATGAACCAAATAACAGACGAGGAGTTTGGGTTAGCGCCCGGTTTTCTTTTTAAAATGGGAAGATCTGCAGTTTCCACCTTTAACTGGTCTCTTGTTTTTTGGGCGGGGGGTTGTCACTGCAGAGGTCGCCCTGTCTGTGGAAGCCTTTCCTGCAGGCTTTGATAGCTCTTATCATGTCTGCTTTGAATTAAGGTGTGTATATGACGTTTGTTGGAGCCAACCAGCCGTTAGCTACACACTGGACCTGGAGCTTTGCAGTCCTTTAAAGAAGGCGCTCCATAGATTTTGCAATTCAGTGCAACGAGAGCCGATCTGAGCGTGTTCTGTAAGGGTGCAGGAGGCACTAATGATTTCACAGGTAATCTGCCGTATCTGACACTGCAACTTTAGTATTATATCATCATATCAGTCTGATATGTTGGCCTTTACTTCTTGTTTAATCTCTCTTTGTGTAAGTGTAGTACAAATTGTTGCTTATCATGTAAAAGTAGAGAGGATAAGATATTCACATGCATTTGAGCTCACATTTAAAAAAAAAGAAGACGAAAATGCTCTTATTACTATTTTTTAAAGTAATAAAGCAGCAACATGTATCCATTCCCACGACTAGTGCTTTAAAGCCATCCAGCAGAGCAAGTAGGACCATGTTGGATGCTGGCTCTAGCCCCCTAACTTCTTGTTTGATGACAAGTCAAGTCATCCCAGCAAAATGTCCCTAAAGCATAACACTGCTACTAGATTTCCTCACAAAATCACATCAAGGATTGACATTTTTCCTCATCCACATAAATCGTTCTGTGCTATTGACTTAATATTTTTACTTTTTAAAATTAGTTACCATGTGCATGTGATGAAGGAAGAAGCACATTTAAACTATAATGAACATGATTTACACTACACTGCTGACACTGTGTGTCACTGCTTCAGACAAAGATTTCTTGGCTGCAGGTTCATGAGCCACTCGGATTGTTTGTGGTCAAAGTCAATGCAGACAGCACATACTGGACAACAGAATAAAGTTCTCTTATAACTTAAAGCAGAATTTCAATAATTAACCCACGTGTGACAGTGTGTGATATTTACATGGCTGATTTTTGTTTTTTAAGCTGCCTGCTGCAGTTGACCTCATATGCTCAATTTAGCGCATATGGAAGTAGCTATATTCCATTCTCTTCCACTTATCCAAATAAAACCTATCGCAGCTCCCATAGGGCAGTTGGCAGGGTGCACCTTGGACAGATTGCCAGTCTGTCACTGAGTTAACACAGAGAGACAGACACCCATTCACACTCACATGCACACCTATGGGCAATTTAGAATCAGCAATTAACCTAACCTGTCTAACTGCATGTTTTTGGACTGTGGGAGGAAGCCAGAGTATGTAGTATGTACCATGTAGACATGGGGAGAACATGCAAACTCCTTACAGAACGGCCCCAGCCTGATGACAGATTAAAAAATGATGTTTAACTTTTCACACAAAGTGTCATTTTCACACTCAGCCAGTATGTCTGTCCTGCAGATGGTCAGTCTCCTGATGATTGGCATCGCAGCATGGGGAAAGTGGTTTGGTCTGGTCTCCAGTTTCCAGGTGGTGGGAGGCATCATTGGTGTGGGTGTCTTTCTCTTCTTTGTGGCTCTGGCTGGCCTCATTGGGGCAATGAAGCATCACCAAGTCCTGCTCTTCTTTGTATCCTTCACAAACTCATGCTATGGCTGTTCTTTCTGTACTTTCATTCACAACTTATATAAGATAAGATAAGATGACCTTTATTAGTCCCACAGGTGGGAAATTTGTTTTGTTACAGCAAAGTGCAAAGTTATGTAGCAGAAATTAGGAAACACTGGAAAGCAATAAAATACAATAAAATAAAATACCATATACAATAGAATAAAATAGAATAGAATAATATATACAATAGAATAAAATGGAAATACAAATACTATATACAACTGAGTAGGAAAATACAAAAACACAACTTTGTCAGAAGAAGAATTGCACATATAGCAGTCTTATTGCACATGTGTGGGTTTGTGTGTTTGGTCAGCTGCAAAAGTCTTTATTGTGGAGTCTGACAGCAGTGGGGAGGAAAGACCTGCGAAATCTCTCCATCCCACACCGTGGGTGCCGCAGTCTCCCACTGAAGGAGCTGCTCAGTGCTGTCAGAGTCTCCTGCATGGGGTGGGAGATGTTGTCCAACAGGGATGACAGCTTAGCCGCCATTCTCCTGTCACTCACCACCTCCACTGGGTCCAGAGGGCATCCCAGAACAGAGCTGGCCCTTCGGATCAGCCTGTTCAGTCTCTTCCTGTCCCCAGCAGAGATGCTGCCACCCCAGCAGACCACACCGTAAAAGATGGCTGAGGCCACCACAGAGTCATAGAAGGTCTTCAGGAGTGGGCCCTCCACTCCAAATGACCTGAGTCTCCACAGCAGGTACAGCCTGCTCTGCCCTTTCCTGTAGAGGGCGTCTGAGTTATGAGTCCAGTCCAGTTTGTTGTTCAGATGAACACCAAGGTACCTGTAGCTGTCCACAGCCTCGATGTCCATACCTTGGATGTTCAGTGGTTGCAGTGGAGGATGCTTGTGCCTGCGGAAGTCTACCACCAGCTGCTTGGTTTTACTGGCATTGATCTGGAGGTAGTTCAGCTGGCACCAGTCCACAAAGTCCTGAGTCAGTCCTCTGTACTCCTTGTCGTCCCCATCAGTGATGAGGCCGACTATTGCAGAGTCATCAGAGAACTTCTGCAGGAAGCACTGGGTGGAGTTGTGGGAGAAGTCTGCAGTGTAGATGGTGAAGAGGAACGGAGACAGAACCGTTCCCTGTGGGGCCCCCGTACTGCAGACGACCCTGTCCGACACACAGCCCTGAGTCCTCACATACTGTGGTCGGTCGGTGAGGTAGTCCAAAATCCAGGTAGTGAGGTGATGGTCCACTCCAGAGTTCTCCAGCTTGTCCTTCAGAACCGAGGGAAGAATGGTGTTGAAGGCACTGGAGAAATCAAAGAACATGATTCTCACAGTGCTCCCAGCAGTCTCCAGGTGAGCGAGGGAACGATGTAGGAGGTGAATGACGGCATCATCCGCTCCAATGCCAGGTTGGTAGGCAAACTGAAGTGGGTCCAGTGATGAGCTCACCAGGCGCCGAAGCTGAGCCAGGACCAGCCGCTCCAGGGTCTTCATCAGGTGGGATGTAAGAGCCACCGGCCTGTAGCTGTTGAGGTCCTTGGGGCGTGAAGTCTTTGGCACTGGAACAACACAGGAGGTTTTCCAGAGCTGTGGGACTCTTCCCAGCCTCAGGCTCAGGTTGAAGAGGTGCTCGATCACCCCACACAGTTGGTCCACGCAGGACCTGACGACCCTCGAGCTGATGCCATCTGGACCCGCTGCCTTCTTGGCTTTAATCCTCCTCAGTTCCCTCCTAACCTGGGTGGTTGAGAGAGACAGGCTGGAGCCTTGTGTTGAGTGTGTATTGGATGCTGTTGTTGGGGGTGGGGAGGAGTGAGCAGGGTGAATAGAGGAGGTGTGAAGTGTCTGAGGTGTCAGAGGTGGAACAGCAACAGTGGGGGTGGGTGAGTCTGCAGCCGATGTTGGAGACTGGCTCATGGCTGAATCAAACCTATTAAAGAAATTATTCAGTTCATTTGCCCACCTCACATCCCTCCCAGGCAGAGAGTTCTGATGTTTGTGTCCCGAGATGGTTCTGAGGCCTCTCCAGACTTCACCAATGTTATTTTGCTGAAGCTGGTTCTCCATCTTCTGCCTGTAGCTGTCCTTCCCATTCCTTATCAGTCCCCTCAGCGTTCTCTGCACCCTTTTCAACTCCTCCTTGTCTCTGGATTTGAAGGCCCTCCTCTTCTGCTTGAGGACATATAAAATGGCATTTAGTAATACAAATTCAATCCTTTTTATACATATATAGTTCCAGTAGTGCCAGACAAAAGACAAAATAGAAACTATATATAATAATATTGTTGGTTTATCTTCTGTGGTCATTTTTTTGTGGTATCATAGAATTTGTGCTAATTTTAAAAAAATCTAAAAATAATTATGTAATATTTAGATTTAGATATTAAATTAGTTGGTAATGGACCAGAATTTCCCAGAATAAAAGAAAAGAACATTTACAGTTAAAATGTTTAGAGCTGTCTTTGTTGGTGCTGAACATCTTTGTCCTGTTTCTGACCAGCAAATTGTTTATCTCCTACAATATGTTGTCTTGACATTACTG
The DNA here is from genome assembly GCA_029532605.1 of Oreochromis grahami. NCBI lineage: Eukaryota > Metazoa > Chordata > Actinopteri > Cichliformes > Cichlidae > Oreochromis > Oreochromis grahami. The sequence continues at coordinate 4,748 of JAQSNX010007667.1, read as the reverse complement.
GTTGGAAAATTCATTATACATTAATGAAGTTATGTGGAAGAAGATACCGAGCTTGATTGTATTTCACAGACAATTGTGAACCATCCGCACAGACTCTATTTTTCAGGCCTTACAGTTAGCAGATGTGTTTCCACAAATGAGCTCTTTCAACTGTATATGTAGTGCTTCAGTAACACTGACTATCAGCAGTATTATGCATGCCATGTTCAATGTCTGCAATGTGTCCACTGTTGTTCTTTGACAGTGAAGCTCAGTACATGATCATCCTGTTCATGGTATTTATTGTACAGTTTTCTGTTTCCAGCGCTTGTCTGGCTATCAACAGAGAGCAACAGGTAAGAGCTTTGGTTTCTCCACAGAGTGTAGAGCAGCACAAATGATAACTATTCAGCTTGAACAACAGTTTTTTTCCAGGAAAACAAAATAATTGTTTCTGTGGCCACATTACAACATATTCACATCCTTACATCTGTTTGTGTTCTCTGTGGCACATTAATTTGTTATTAAGATAAGATAAGATAAGATAAGATGGCCTTTATTAGTCCCACGGGTGGGAAATTTGTTTTGTTACAGCAAAAGTGCAAAGTTATGTAGCAGAAAGTAGAAAACACTGGAATGCAATAAAATAAAATAAAATACTATATACAATAGAATAAAATAGAATAGAATAATATATACAATAGAATAAAATAGAAATACAACTACTATATACAACTGAGTAGGAAAATACAAAAACACAACTTCGTCAGAAGAAGAATTGCACGTATAGCAGTCTTATTGCACATGTGTGGGTTTGTGTGTTTGATCAGCTGCAAAAGTCTTTATTGTAGAGTCTGACAGCAGTGGGGAGGAAAGACCTGCGAAATCTCTCCGTCCCACACCGTGGGTGCCGCAGTCTCCCACTGAAGGAGCTGCTCAGTGCTGTCACAGTCTCATGCATGGGGTGGGAGATGTTGTCCATCAGGGATGACAGCTTAGCCACCATTCTCCTGTCACTCACCACCTCCACTGGGTCCAGAGGGCATCCCAGAACAGAGCTGGCCCTTCGGATCAGCCTGTTCAGTCTCTTCCTGTCCCCAGCAGAGATGCTGCCACCCCAGCAGACCACACCGTAAAAGATGGCTGAGGCCACCACAGAGTCATAGAAGGTCTTCAGGAGTGGGCCCTCCACTCCAAACGACCTGAGTCTCCGCAGCAGGTACAGCCTGCTCTGCCCTTTCCTGTAGAGGGCGTCTGAGTTATGAGTCCAGTCCAGTTTGTTGTTCAGATGAACACCAAGGTACCTGTAGCTGTCCACAGCCTCGATGTCCATACCTTGGATGTTCAGTGGTTGCAGTGGAGGATGCTTGTGCCTGCGGAAGTCTACCACCAGCTCCTTGGTTTTACTGGCGTTGATCTGGATTGATTACTTGATTGATTACTTGACTTTATATTCAGTACAATTAGACAACTCACATTTTAAAAAGTTAACAGAGCTGCTGGGGAAGGTGGAGGACTTGAACAAGCAGGCAGCAGTGCCAGGCAGTACCCTCTCATTCGTCCACCTGATATTTTGAAACAAAACTCACATTGCAGCTTTGAGAAAACCCCACATATGTTATATGGTTTTGTGCAGCTTGTTTGGGAATAGTGTGCTGTGACTTTTGGTAGAGATTTGTTGCACAGTTTTTGCAAAATTCCCCAAAAACTACAGAATTTTCCCCTATTCGTTTGAGTGGGAACACATCCAAAAAAGAAAGAAAGTGTGTGTAATAGGAGGAAGAAATCAAAGTATATTAAATTTAAAAAAATTAAAAGAAGTGTAAATTGTGGTCAGTAACTACTAATAATATTACTTCAATGGGAATCATATTTTATAGATGTTATCAGTAAGTAACACGTAAAAAGTGAAATGCGTGCATCTAAAATAAGGTTTGGGGAAACCTGCAGTCAGCTGAGACTGAAGAAGTCACTTGGATGAGTGACGAAACGTTTCTCCCACAAAACGCTACGTCCAGATGAACAGATTCAACTTTTGGAGATCTTACCTAAAACCTGCCTCTCTAAAAGTAGCTAACATAGAGCTTAAATGACAGTCAGATCATTTTCCTCTGAAAGTTTTGTTTCAGCATGCCCTTTTTGGCCACTACATTTTAATATAAGTGAATATACTATAAGGATTATTACTGATAAATTAAAAAAAATAAAAGCTTAGGTATAAAAGTGAACCAGTGTGGCCTCTACAATTCAAACTCAGAACTTGTCAGGCTGCACAGAATAAAATGCAGCTCATGAAGTAAGAAAATACGGACAAATAATGACAGATGTAATGCTTCGTGTTCCTTTTTACTCTGTGCTCAAGGACCACCTGCTGGAGGTGGGCTGGAACAACTCTGAGAGCACCCAGAGAGATGTGGAGAAGAGCCTCAACTGCTGTGGCTTCAAACATGTTGACCCTAACAGCATTTGTGATGCTGTGAGTTTGGATCAAGTTTTTTCCAAGTGTTTCCTGTTCCCTGTTAGATGTCATATATCTCAGCATGTGCAAAGAGGCTGATGGTGGTACTGTTTTTTTAATGTACAATACATTTTGAACACATCACCAATTTTCAAGTAAATATATTTCTAATGGTTCAGCTGACATGAAATTCTCACCATATGTTGATAACAACCCACCCACTTCACACATGCAAAGAAATCAAACCATAGACATATAAACTGTGTAATTACATTATGTGTAATAATAAAACACTTTGTTGAAAACATGAAGGGTGCAAATAGGCCTGGAAACTATCAGCTGGTTCAGTCCCAGCTGATCGTCTATAAAAAGGGGTTTCATTACCAAGGTGTCTCAAAAAAACATGGTGGGTAAAACCAATGAGCTCTGTCAAGACCTTTGGAACTTTATTGTTGCAAAAATGTTAGTGGCACTGGCTACAGAGGAATTTTACTGAAGGTCCCAGTAAGCACCATTGGGACCATAATTCAGAAGTGGAAAGAACATCATTTTACGATAAACTGACCACGACCACAACCTTGCTCCTTGCAAGGTTTCAGACAGAGGAATGAAAAAAAATTATCAGAGGAGTTGTCCAAGAGCCAAGGAACAGTTTTGGAGTGATACAGAAAGACCTGGAATCAGCAGGTTCAATTGATTCAAAGCAAACAGGACGTAATGCACTCAACTGCCATGGCAATATTTAGACAAGCCTATGAAATACTGGTTGAATTTAGTGTGGTCAGATGAGACCAAAAAGGAACTCTTAGGATGATGTGGGACTGTTTTTTTTAGCATACGGCACTGGCACCCTTCATATATTAGAAGGAAGGACAAACAGAGACATTTTTGATAAAATTCTGCTGCCCAGGAGATTGAGGATGAAATAAGGATGAATGTTTCAGCAAGGCAGTGGTCCCAAACACACAGCCAAGGAAACTCTCAATGGGTTTCAGAGAAAGAAAAAAAGCTGCTGGAATGGCTCAGCCGGTTACTTCGCCTGAATCCAACTGAAAATCTATCCAGAAAATTAAAGTTTAGAGTTCACAGAAGGGATCCATGAAACTTCCAAGATTTGAAGGTTGGAGAACCTTCAATTACTAAAGGTTCTCCATACAGGTGCCATCTTGAAGCTGTCCTCACCCAACAAAGGCTTTTGTACAAAGTATTACATAAATTTCGCTAAGAATCACAATTAGAATACTTTACTGATCCCTAGGGGAAATTATGTTGGTTACAGTGCTCCAGTACAAACAGTAACAAAAACACTAAGTATTTGTTCAATACTTTTTCCCTGTGTCAATTCTCATTATTACACATAATTTATGGACACATATGGTTTGATTTCATTGCATGTGGGATGGGTTGTTACTAACATGTGGTGGGAATTTCATCTCTGTAGCACCGTTAAAAATATATTTACTTGGAAAATTGGTGACGTGTTCAATACTTGTTTCACCTGCTGTATAATTACCTCCTCCTGTGTGTGTCATCCTGTCTATAAACATGATAGCTTAAAAGGTTTTTGCTGAATTCTTACAAAACTTTGTGGACGTGTAGATGGCATCATGTTAACAGTTCTTTATGATTGGGATTATATCCACCAAGGTCTTCAAAGTCAATTTATTGATTAGTTGGCAAACTTAGAAACCGTTATTCTTTCAAGTCAGCAGATAGTAAGTATAAAGATTTAAAATATAAATCACATTTGACCAATGACCTATATTCCCCACATTCAGTTACTCTGACCTCTCCTTCAAGCTCAAAACAGGTTCACCGTTCATCAAATGTTTTTATTCTACTGACTTTGTTTGTATTGGCAACATTAGGAAATGATACTGGTTAATTTAAATATCACATTATAGTTTGCATCCAAATATTATGTCACATTTGACCTCTGACCTCATTTTTACATTTCACAGCTGCCTGTCTTTCATATTAACCAATCTATTATATCTTTAAAAAAAAGTGTTGTCAGGAGAAAGAGAATAAGGTGCCTAGTTAGATAGAAGTATACCAGAGGTAAAGTATTATATAATAAACTGAAGTTATTCATGTCCAGTTATGTACAAATCAATACGTATTATCCATTACCTACTGTTAAGTAAATATTTGCCATGCTACTCTTACCTGATTTTTACTGTACTACAAACATCATCAAGTACAAGAATACGAAAGAACAGGAAAAAGTGAAATTTATTCCCCTAAAAGTAAATACTGTTGAGAGTGAGCTCCCTTGGTCTTGTTTAAAAAGTAACAGCAGTAAAGTTAA
>JAQSNX010007666.1:0-17239 GCA_029532605.1 Oreochromis grahami | reverse complement strand
CCTGGTTGCAGCAGGATGAGTATGTTAGTTTAAATGAATCAACACCCCCGAGTCATTCTAACTACCAGAAATCTCGAAGCACAGGCCGAGGGGGCGGTGTGGCAGCAATTTTTCACACCAGCCTATTAATTAACGAAAGACCAAGACAGACTTCTAATTCATTTGAAAGCCTGATGCTTAGCCTCGTCCACCCCAGCTGTAAAACTCAGAAACCAGTCTTACTTGTTATCATCTATCGTCCACCTGGGCCTTACAAAGAGTTTCTCTCTGATTTCTCAGACTTTTTATCTGATTTAGTGCTCAGCTCAGATAAAATAATTATTGTGGGTGATTTTAACATCCATGTAGATGCTAAAAATGACAGCCTGAACATGGCATTTAATCTGTTATTAGACTCAATTGGCTTCTCTCAAAATGTAAAAGAACCCACCCACCACTTTAATCACACTCTAGATCTTGTTTTAACGTATGGCATAGAAACTGAACATTTAACAGTGTTTCCTGAAAACCCTCTGCTGTCTGATCATTTCCTGATAACATTTACATTTACAATAATTGATTACACAGCAGTGGAGAGTAGACTTTATCAAAGTAGATGTCTTTCTGAAAGTGCTGTAACTAAGTTTAAGAATATAATCCACCCACTGTTATCATCTTCAATGCCCTGTACCAACATAGAGCAGAGCAGCTATCTGAACGCTACTCCAACAGAGGTCGATTATCTTGTTAATAATTTTACCTCCTCACTACGTACGACTCTGGATACTGTAGCTCCTGTGAAAACTAAGGCCTCAAATCCAAAGTCCCTGACTCCGTGGTATAATTCTCAAACACGTAGCCTAAAGCAGATAACTCGTAAGCTGGAGAGGAAATGGCGTGTCACAAATTTAGAGGATCATCATTTAGCCTGGAGAAATAGTTTGCTGCTTTATAAGAAAGCCCTCCGCAAAGCCAGAACATCTTACTATTCGTCACTGATTGAAGAAAATAAGAACAACCCCAGGTTTCTCTTCAGCACTGTAGCCAGGCTGACAAAAAGTCAGAGCTCTACTGAGCCAACCATCCCTTTAACGTTAACTAGTAATGACTTCATGAACTTCTTCACAAATAAAATTTTTATCATTAGAGAAAAAATTACCAATAATCATCCCACAGATGTAATATTATCTACAGCTACTTTTAGTACCATCGATGTTAAGTTAGACTCTTTTTCTCCAATTGATCTTTCTGAGTTAACTTCAATAATTAATTCCTCCAAACCATCAACGTGTCTTTTAGACCCCATTCCTACTAAACTGCTCAAAGAAGTCCTGCCATTAATTAATGCTTCAATCTTAAATATGATCAACCTATCTCTAATAATCGGCTATGTACCACAGGCCTTCAAGGTGGCTGTAGTTAAACCTTTACTTAAAAAGCCATCTCTAGACCCAGCTGTCTTAGCTAATTATAGGCCAATCTCCAACCTTCCTTTCATATCAAAAATCCTTGAAAGAGTAGTTGTCAAACAGCTAACTGATCATCTGCAGAGGAATGGCTTATTTGAAGAGTTTCAGTCAGGTTTCAGAGCTCATCACAGCACAGAAACAGCTTTAGTGAAGGTTACAAATGATCTTCTTATGGCCTCTGACAGTGGACTCATCTCTGTGCTTGTCCTGCTAGACCTCAGTGCTGCGTTCGATACTGTTGACCATAATATCCTATTAGAGCGATTAGAACATGCTGTAGGTATTACAGGTACTGCACTGCAGTGGTTTGTATCATATCTATCTAATAGACTCCAATTTGTGCATGTAAATGGAGAGTCCTCTTCACACACTAAGGTCAATTATGGTGTTCCACAGGGTTCAGTGCTAGGACCAATTCTATTTACATTATACATGCTTCCCTTAGGCAGCATCATTAGAAGACATAGCATAAATTTTCACTGCTATGCAGATGACACGCAGCTCTATCTGTCCATGAAGCCAGATAACACACACCAATTAGTTAAACTGCAGGAATGTCTTAAAGACATAAAGACCTGGATGGCCGCTAACTTTCTGCTTCTTAATTCAGATAAAACTGAGGTTATTGTACTCAGCCCTGAAAATCTTAGAAATATGGTATCTAAGAAGATTCTTACTCTGGATGGCATTACCTTGGCCTCCAGTAACACTGTGAGGAACCTTGGAGTCATTTTTGACCAGGATATGTCCTTCAATGAGTGACGCTGAAAAACTAGTTCATGCATTTATTACTTCCAGGCTGGACTACTGTAATTCACTATTATCAGGATGTCCTAAAAACTCGCTGAAAAGCCTTCAGCTAATCCAAAATGCTGCAGCAAGAGTCCTGACAGGGACTAGAAAGAGAGAGCATATTTCTCCTGTTTTGGCTTCCCTTCATTGGCTTCCTGTTAAATCCAGAATTGAATTCAAAATCCTGCTCCTCACATACAAGGTCTTAAATAATCAGGCCCCATCTTATCTTAATGACCTTGTAGTACCATATCACCCTATTAGATCACTTCGCTCTCGCTCTGCAGGCCTACTTGTTGTTCCTAGAGTATTTAAAAGTAGAATGGGAGGCAGAGCCTTCAGTTTTCAGGCCCCTCTTCTGTGGAACCAGCTTCCAGTTTGGATTCGGGAGACAGACACTATCTCTACTTTCAAGATTAGGCTTAAAACTTTCCTTTTTGCTAAAGCATATAGTTAGGGCTGGACCAGGTGACCCTGAATCCTCCCTTAGTTATGCTGCAATAGACGTAGGCTGCCGGGGATTCCCATGATGCATTGAGTTTTTCCCTTCCAGTCACCTTTCTCACTCACTATGTGCTAATAGACCTCTCTGCATCGAATCATATCTGTTATTAAACTCTGTCTCTCTTCCACAGCATGTCTTTCATCCTGTTTTCCTTCTTTCACCCCAACCGGTCGCAGCAGATGGCCGCCCCTCCCTGAGCCTGGTTCTGCCGGAGGTTTCTTCCTGTTAAAAGGGAGTTTTTCCTTCCCACTGTCGCCAAAGTGCTTGCTCATAGGGGGTCATATGATTGTTGGGTTTTTCTCTGTATTTATTATTGTGCTATCTACTGTACAATATAAAGCGCCTTGAGGCGACTTTTGTTGTGATTTGGCGCTATATAAATAAAATTGAATTGAATTGAATTGAAAAAATTAATGTAATAAAACATAATTTTCATGTTTATTAAATGTATCTGTCCGTACATATGCATATTTAGATTGTTAAAATACATGCACAAATGTATCATGATTTCACAAATATCTGTCCTTTATTTGAAAGATTGAACTGTTGAATTCAAATGTAATGCAATGGAAAAGTATATAACATGATTCCTATAAGCTTGTGTTACACCACATAAGTATTATTATCATTGCTATTTAGGGCGATCGTGGCTCAAGAGTTGGCAGTTCGCCTTGTGACCAGAAGGCTGCCGGTTCGAGCCCCGGCTCAGACACTCCCGGTCGTTGTGTCCTTGGTCAAGACTCTTCACCTACCCTACCGCCTACTGATGATGGCCAGAGGGGCCTATGGTGCGATATGGCAGCCTCGCCTCTGTCAGTCTGTCCCAGGGCATGCAATCCATTATTATTTAAACCAACTGTTAACTGTATATTTCTGTACATTTACGTATTATGATTCATATTGCCACATTCATTGACCTTGTTTATAGGTAATTTCATTGTTTAATCACATTAACATGTTCCTAATTTAATGTTTAAAATCACTTGAAAAAGGCAAGATCCCATGTAAAATTAGCACAACAAACTGTATTGTCATTACTGGAAATAACTGTATTTTTATGAGGAAGTTATTTTCTGTTGTCTTACGGTAGTATTTTGGTGCCCCAGCTGCCGGAATATTACCGTTTTTTTTAAGATGTTTTTTTTAACAGTGTAGGGAGGGATCGGTCCACCAGGGTCTCTGCCCCTGGCTGCCATTTAGCTCACAATACATCCGACCCCTACAAGACCCCCCCAACAACATAGCCCCTGGGATCCCTTGGTCACACAAACCCCTCCACCACAATAAGATAGCAATTCAATAAGGGGCTAACAATAGGGATTTCTTTTCTTTGTGATAGTTTTATAATTTGAAACTAAACATATCTCCTTCCAAGTTTGACCAGGAAAACTGATTTCTGTATACTTAACCATAAGTAATTTTGGGGGGGACAATTGTGTTTTCCTACCCTAACTTATACAAAGCAATATAAACTGAGTAGTTTCAATCAGAACTACCTAATGAGTGAAACACATTTTCGCTAAGACCCTGCTGACACAAATTTAAAGTAGTATTTAATATATATTGGTTTAATGTATCGTGATACACATGATCATTCCCATGACCTAATATTGACGTGTGTCAGTGTAAGTCTTGATGGTAACAGAGTTTCTGGATTTGTTCCTATAGCACTGATTTTAAGAGTCCATCAAGCCAGAGCATAAAAAATTAACCATACTGTCAATAGCAGTAAAGAAGAATATTGTTTGGCAGAATGCACATACAGCTAGATGAATCCCTGGAGAGTGGCGTGAATGGCTCCACTGTAATGCAGGGGAGAAACAGAAAGAAGAGAAAGGAAAGAAGAATATTAGGAATATTAAGATAGATAGAAATGATATACAGATCATGAAAAATTATTTATCCAGGTATGTCCACCAATTTCTCAAATGGGGAACATCTAACACAGTCAACCTATCCATTATTTCCTCAATCCCAAAACAAAAATGGCTATGCCCCCTACAATACGGAGGCCCCTGGGCCACTTATAAAAGAAAGCTTGCACTCACTGGTCCTTATCATTTAATATTCAAATGAATTTAAACTAAATGCACTAAACTCAAAAGCTTGGACATGTTCTCTGTCTTTCTTTTTACTAAAGATCACTAAGCATCACTGTTTATTACACACCTATTTAAAACGAACTGAAAAAAAAGTGATGTTCAGCAGGATTCGGTAATATTTTTGTGCGTTTCTATCCAGCACTTCATCTGCTCCCTTCAGTATATCCTGCATTCTGTGATTGACACAGATATATCAAAGAACATGACACCCACTGCTCCTTCTGTTCTCGTCTGTCAAGATGGGCTGACAAGGGAATACCCTGAAAATTAAAACAGATCTGCACATACTTTTTCAACCAAGATCAAGTGCTACTACTGAGAATTAGAAGCACAATAGTAATTCTACAGGTGCAGCAGGCACTTTCTAAAAGGCCAGTATTAATTGAATTAGCTAAAGGATTTCCTGACCTTCTTTTCCGAAAGACAGCAAGTCAGTGACGCAACCTTCTACCTTCTACCACCTTTCTGTCCATCCTTTCATTAATCCTCCATTTCAAATTTTTTATTCTTCACAGTAATGCAATTACATTATTCCTCTCTCTGTAAATTTGGGATCCAAAGCTATTTGGAAGAGCTATCAAAGTTTCAGTTGGCAGCAGAAGAAAAACAATACTGTACAAACAGCGGGCAGTGATCCAGGGTCTAATTTTAGACTTCACCTCTGCTGTGAGAGAAGAATCAACAGCAGCTCTTCCCATAGGGCTGTGTGTGAACAGGGCACTTTGAATCACACAGATCACACAGGAAATGATATGCTTCTTATATTTCTTAGGCTCTTGTGAAAGACTCATTTAGAGATTTTCAGCTTTGAATGGATCAATAATGAAACCTTGTGGACCTCCACAAGCTGCAACATGCACACTAGCCACACTACAGGAACAACTGGGATTGGCATGCTTAACTGGATGTAACAAAAAACCTGTTAGTATTGGGTTAAGTGAACACCAGTTGGTTGCTGACTGGCCCTTGCATTCAAAGAGTGGGGTTTTGCCCAAAATGATCCTTGGTGGTCAGAGACATTATCAGATCATAATGATGATAGAATGTTGCCTACAATTTTATAAAGAACAGAAAAAATATAGCAGTAAAATGCGTCTCTGTTGCAAATAAGATGTCAGCTGGGTTTCCTCAAGTGAGTTAATCTGTTATATTATTGTACAGCAGTGAAATTAGTCCATTGCTGTTGAACAGCCTACCACAAAGAGTTAGGAATGCCAACTTGGTTCTAGTTTAGCAAAAACCAGACAGAAAAAATTGTTGATTAAAGTTCAACATGTTGAAATTAATAAAATGTGATTAATAATTAAACCCACTACACAGGTGTGGTGAAGATGAGGTGTTACCTGCAGCTCAGTATTGAGTCTAGGCATCGAAGCAGCTCGGCCTTGGTTTTCCAGACCAGGGCCAGTGAATGGAATTCTACTGCTCACACTGGTCTCCATCTTCTTCATCTCTACTGACTCCTGAGCATACAAATACAAACAAAAGCCTGCCTCATCAGCATGCAATGGTGACATTTGGAGGTGCATTTGCATTTGGAAGCATCCATATTAAAATCACCCTACAAACCTATGCAGCAATAAATATCAGACATTTCCAATTTCGTGCTAATATGTCCTTTTGTTCCAGCCAACTTGTTCTTTCATATATTGAAAGCTTTGTGGTGACAATCTCTAAACAAATGGTAAAGTAAATCATAAGACCTGTCACTCTTTTGGTTTTTTTCCCACAGGTTGAGTAACTCATGTGAGGGAGTCAGGCATTCCCTCCTGTCTTACCCTTCTGCCAGTCTTTTGCTCCCAGCAACATTAGCTAATGGTCTGTTAGCAACAGAGTCCACTAATCACTGACATCAACAATTGATGTTATTAGCAGAACACTCTAGCCGCTACTACTCTATAGCTTAATTATACCCACTGTGTCATTAACAACAATCAACAACAAACAACAACTGTTGCACAGTGCTCCTTTAATTCAGTATTGAGATAACAGACACCATGACACAAAGGTTTAATGATAGGCTAGCTTTGTACTATTTGTAATATAATTCTGACCACTATGCTGCTCTCACTGAACTTTAAGCTGGGCATACACTGTGCGATTTTTTCAGTCGCGTTATTCAGCTCCTTCAACAGGTTCTGATCCACGGCGTATTGAGTCTCCTCCACCTGGGTCATGTAGTAGCGCGTGTCCCAGGCACTACTTTGATTTTTGGCTCAAAATAGAGCTCTTCCAGACATCAGGAATCATCACACACACTGCCTTTTCTCTTAAACTTCCACTTGTTCCCTCACTCTACTATGAACCTTTGTAGTGTTATTACTACTTATTTTTTTTTATTTTTGTGCAGATCACACCCAATCACTCAAAACCTACTACTCACAGCATTCACACAGTCAAAATCACTCAAAATATGCTTTCATATTGTAATGAATTCAAACTCTATTTATACAATTGTAGTGAGCAAAACCAGCATCTCCATGCGCGTCACCGCCCCTCATTAGCTTGGTAGTGTCCACATATTTATTTAATTCAGCTTCTCAATCTTGTAGCTTTAGCTGTTGTATACAGGGTTTGGCTCATTAGTTGTTAGTATAGGTTTGCTCTTCACCTTAACAAAGTTTCATCTAAGATGACAGGTTTACAAGCAGGTCAATCTCTTAACACCTTACAATGGCTACCTCATCTTGGGGGATACTGAGTTGTGCCCAAGCTGGCTGAGAGATATAACTCCAGCGAGTTCTAGTCAGATGTCTGAACCACCTCAAACTGGTTCCTTTCGATTTGGAGGAAAAGTGGCTCTACTCCTGATCAAGCTCCTCAGCCTGTCTTTAAGTAAGAGGACAGCCAGCATCCAAAAGAAAATTATTTCTGCCACTTCTACCTACCACAATCTTTGGAATATAGTGTAAACACTGAAATACTTTCACAGCTCATGTTGAACATGCATCCCTATGTTTTACCTGATTGATGGCAGTGTCTGGAGTGTCCTCAGATGGACCCCGGGACATCGTTCTCTTATTCTTAGCCCATGGCACTTCTTTGGGTTTATCAGTCACCCAGGAAGATGACGGCTTGATGCTGTGATCTCGACTTGGCCTGTGTGTTATAATCACAGTTCAGTTTAACTTTCAAAAGGTCAGAGGTTCCTGTTGTCATTGAAGTCTCAAGTATTCAAAACTAGCTGTAAAACTATTGTAGGATATCTGACACATTGATCAATTAACATTATTTCTTGGTAATTAAACAGCTATATTATGCAACAGCTATAACTCCACTATAATTTGCCATTGTCTGTCAGGCCTTTTAGTCAACTGGGTCATTTCATATTCTTTAAGTGGTAAAAGCAATCAGATTTTTAGCATATTTTATTGCTATTATGCTTTTTCTTATTACACTAGTGGATGCTCATAATAAATGTGGCAGAAGTTTCAAAAGCTGAGGAATACACATAAGGTTACATCTACATTTTTATTGTGAGTCAACAGCTCAGGCTTCACAATGGATTACAGAGCTGAGTATGATGCTGGAGTATGACGCTAAACTAATGCTAAAACACAAGGAACAGCCCTTTGCTCATCAGTAAAATGTTCATCTTGCATTTGACAGTAGACTAAGACAGTATATTAGCTTACTTAGTTTTAAAATATGTAGCTATTGTCTATGTAGCCATCAGGGAAGAACGCTGGTTTGAGCGCAGAGTCAAGGAGGCCATTTACGTGAAAAGGAAAAGACCATCTCTGAATCGAGAAGGGGGCCTAAGGGTACATCTTTCGCCATCTTACAGTGCTGTGATTGCAGCCATTCCCCAACTCTCTGTGACTGGTACTCATGGCCATTGATCAGTGGTCTTTGATCAGTGGGTTTTGGTCAGTGATTGTTGATCAATGGTCATGGGAATTTGCATAACTATGATTAAGGAACTGACCTCACAGCCCATTGTTCCTTCAGTGGGCTGGTTTCAGTCATTATGCAAATGTACTGTTTATAAGGTTTGGGGAAACCTGCAGTCAGCTGAGACTGAAGAAGTCACTTGGATGAGTGACGAAACGTTTCTCCCACAAAACGCTACGTCCAGATGAACAGATGAACTTTTGGAGATATGTAGCCATTAATTTTACTGGCTGAGTCCTCTTAGGGGCAGAGAAGGTATTGGAGTAAGTAGAATGTGCACATAAAAGGATTACATTTATTTTAACTCTGCGGGACCACTGCAACAATTGCATGCAGTTATGAAAGAAGTAATCCGATCTTTTACCTAAGTTTAACCCTGTAAGACCCAACCCATCAAAAAATAGCCAGAAAATTCAGATTTTTTGAAAGTGAGATGTTTAATAACACTTACAACAAAACCCACATTTTTCTTGCTATATCATGCTGTTTATAATATATTTTTATGATATTTTTATGATATATTTTTTGTATCGCATTTGTAACACTGGGCGTTTTTGGCAACCTTTTATTAACAACAATGTTAATTTTAGACAAAAAAAGAGTTTTTTTCCATAACATCACGGCATTGAAATTATGGCAAGTATTGATCATGTTGATGAGATAGAGGTCTCAGAAACTCATGTATCAAATATGATACAAAGGGCATTATAGGGTTAAGCGGCACAACTCCATCTATCCATCCATGCATCTATCTGCTTATCCAATACAGGATCACAAGACACCACAAGTAGAATAAAAAAATAAATCTGTTATGTGCTTTTCTTGAAGTATTGAACTTACAGAGTGCCTCCGTTGTTGAGTGAGTTGGAGCTAGGTCTTGTCTGTGGCTGAGACTTGGCATGGGATTTAGGCTGGTACCTAAGCATGCTGGGAGGCTCCACACTGTTTAACATCTTAGGGAGGTCTTTCTCCTGTATGTGAGTCAGAGGCAGCAATGGCTTAAATAGAGCCCCGACCTTGCACTGTGGAGGAGAGACGGATGGCAACATGCTGAAGACATCCAGAGGCAGCAGGCAGAATATTGCTGGACCCAGGTCTGACAACAGGGGCTCAGGGCTAGTTTGATGTGGAGACTTAGGTCAGAATATTCTGTGCTTGTAGTCATGCTTGTTTGCAATGTATCTGTGTGTATGTGGGAGTGTGGAAACATGCACAAGTAGAGTAGGCGTGCAAGGTTGCTGATAAACATCTGTCAGCAGCCAAATTCCACCAATTCATGTCTGACTGAGACTGACAAGAGTGTCATTAAGCATTTAACATCCACTAGGTTATTGGTGACCCCTCAAAATTTAGGGTTAAGGTTTAGGTTTGGTTACCATTTCCCCTATTTAGAACATGTCTGTCCCTTTTCTATAGAATTTTTGCCCACTTGGCACACCCAGAAGGTTCAGAAGGTTTTTACGGATAAACTAATGCCAACATGTATGAGACTTCAGTCGACCCTGGCCGCAGATAGGTTGCTGTTGGCCTTGTATTGTTAAAAGATTAATACAACATCAGCAAATAACAACTCCCCTGGTACTTCTATATTAAAAATAATAAATTGTGAAAACAGATGATAGCTTTTGCAAATTACCAGTGAATTACTACTGAACAAAGAACAAAGTATCTTCTGTGCATGTGTGTTTACATGCAGCATACATTCAAAGTGTGTAAGTGTGCAAGCATGTATGTGGGCCCATGCATCTAGATTTGAACTCCATCCATTGTGTGTGTACTTCATTGCATGTTTGCATATGTAATGAGGGTGTTGTACCTGGGAGCCCGGAGCACTCTGTTGCTGCTGTAGTCTCCTAGCTCGATTCTGCTTATAGTAGTCAAAGATCATCAAGGCTGCATAAACCTTCCCTACTGTGAGCTCATTGGCTGAGGAGGTGAGAAGAAATTATTTAAAAAATGACAAGACATAAAAAGAAGTAGTAATTGACTCATTCCTTCTTATTTCAATGCATCTGTGTGCACTGCATGTCTCCCTAATGGTTTAAAGAAAAGGACATTCTTATGGTGAACAATTTTGTTAATTTACAGTAACTATAAAAAAGAAAAGGAGAACAATCACCACTGAGTCAAAATGCCTTTTTGTTGTTGCAGTATCTGATGATCACATCTTGGCAAAAGGTGGCAACAAAAATCAACTGTAAAGTAAATCTTGGATGGCCAGATGCAGACAGTGACTTACACTATAGGGCGGTTTAGGGATACTTTTTGGGTGAAAAAGCTTTTCACAGCGGCTGTGTATCTACTTTTTATGGCAGTATATTTAAGGACCAGCTGTGTACCAGCTGAAGTCTGTCCTCCATCCCTTGGAAAATCATCCTCTCTTCCCTTGAGGAGTCAGCAGTTCACAGCTGTGAACCACTTCCTATGGATTCATTGACTTACCTGCAAATTGCCTACCTGCCCACTATCCGCTGAAACCCTGCCACTCACCACAGATCTCCACCTGCTATTTGGTACCCACTCCTAAGCTTTGTTTGCCCATTTCCTTTTTAAATTAAACCTTTAAAGACTTGATTGTAGTCACTGTCTGTACCTTGGGTCAGAAAATTTTAAAGTCATGATGACCAGTGTTGGTCAAGTTACTTGAAAAAAAAGTTACTAATTACTGATTACTTCTCCAAGAAATGAATCTTGTTACTTTACTAATTACTTATTTTTGAAAGTAATTAGTTACTTTATTACTTAGTTACTTTTAAAAACATGATACACAACCTGAATATTTAACAAAGCAATAGACCTTTCAGCCCAATTCTATTTTTTTCTGCATAATCCATCATATAAAATTGCTAGTCAGAGTATTAATACTAGGGATGGGTACCGGTACCGGTTCTGACATAAACGGTAGTAACCAGACCGAAAAGCAGCACACATTTCGGTTCTTTATTTCGGTGCATTTTTTTTCCTGTGCCAATTCTAGCCAATCATGTTACGTTTCCGAGGATAGTAGGTACGTACGTTCTTTTAGAGCAGAGCTACAGATTAAAAATTCCCAAGGCGAAGCGGTCAAAAGTCTGGCTTTTACTTCACAGCAAAAGATGCAAACTCAGCAGCCTGCAACAAGTGCTTTAAGCTGATACTGTGATACTGTCAAAGGAGGTAACACCTCAAATCTGATGAAACGCCTGGCGACGCATAGCATTTCTTTTTAAAGCTGAGAAATGCGCCGTGTTTGATAGCTTGCTGCGAGACCTCACACCGTGCACATGTGCTGCGGGTGTGGTGCCTGTTATCGGACCTGGAGTTAGCAACATCCCCCAAAAACCCGAAGAGCAGAGTCCTGGCCTCTAGCCCTGCCAGTGTAGCGGAAATGATGACGGATGATGATGGCAGCAGCAGCTGTTCTTCTCTGCGTGAGTAGCTTCATGTTGTTCGTGTGTAATTAATGTTGAGTACGCTAACCACATTATTACATTAATGCATGTAAGGTGAACTAGCAAACACCGTCGTAGTTACATGCGGCTGTCTTCTTGTTGGATGGCAGATACTCCCTTCACCCTGGCCAAAAAGGCTAAAATGACCAAAGAAAAAGTGGAAAACAGTTAAACATGAGAGGTTTTTGGACAAAGTTTGTGTTTTTTCCATTGTTTAAGCACTGCTTCCAGCCAAGAGTGATACCATATATGCCCTATTGCTGCAGAAAAGGCTAACATTGTTATCTTTTTACAAAAAAACAGCTAAACATGAGAGGTTTTTGGACAAAGTTTGTGTTTTTTCCATTGATTAAGCACTGCTTCCAACCAAGAGTGATACCATATATGCCCTATAGCTGCAGAAAAGGCTAACATTGTTATCTTTTTACAAAAAAACAGCTAAACATGAGAGGTTTTTGGACAAAGTTTATGTTTTTTCCATTGTTTAAGCACTGCTTCCAGCCAAAAGTGAGACCATATATGCTGTAGAGCTGCAGAAAAGGCTAACATTGTTATCGTTTTACAAAAAAAACAGCTGAACATGAGAGGTTTTTGGACCAATTTTGTGTTCTCCATTCTTTAAGCACCAGTTTGAGCACCGTTTAAGCACCGGCACTGTTTCAAAAGTACCGGTTTGGCACCGGTATCGGATAAAACCTAAACGATACCCATCCCTAATTAATACTATAGTGTACTAAAGAGTATTATGTATTAGTATTATGAAAGGACACCAGAGTTTGGAAATGGTATTATAATGTTCAATTAAAAGCGACTAATAATAATTTGTACTAATTTTCTCTTTAGCATCAACTCTTAGTGCCACAATTTTTAAAAACGTATAGTAGTTCTATAGATGAACAGAAAATACAAATGATAATTTGCTTACGTTTATGTGGCGTCACCAACAGGTCCATGGTCTTTTGGGAAAGGTTGGGCCACACTGTGGACAATTCCTTTTTTAACTCTGCATCACATAATCGCTGGGCTACGATTCCTACAAGTACAAAATTGAGAGAGATAAAAACAGACTCAACCTCTTGTCATAATAGTGATAACCTTAACCCTGTGCAATCAGAAAATGTTTGTTCTTTCAATTCACTTAAATGTATATAGCACGAAATCACAATGACAGTCACCTCAAGGCATTTAATATTGTAAGGTCAAGATCCAACAATAATACAGAGAAACTCCAAGAATCAGACAATCGCTTCACTTTGGCGACAGTGGGAAGGAAAAACTCCCTTTTAACAGGAGGAAACCTCTGGCAGAACCAGGCTCAAAAAAATGTTTTCCCAAGTGTTGGCAGTCAGGGAACAAAAGAGTAATAACTGTAACTGACACACATCAAAAACTATTTATTTTTCCCCCCACAACTGTCCTTTTTGCTTTGCTCCAAAAGATAAGGTTAGGATTAAGGTTTACATTGAAGATTACTTAGACCATTTTGGGTCTACACAGTGTTATCAGTGTATAATTATGTGCCTCTAACCTGACGCCAACTTGATCTCCAGTGCTGTGCGAATCAGGGCCATCAGAGTGGAGGTAAAGTGAACTGTGTTGTCATCAGCAATAGGCATATTCATTTTGACGAGGCGCTGAGGGTTAGACAAAGAGACATTAGGTCACTGATCATAGCAGACTGTTTAATAAAAACATAACCCAGAGAAATCAGTCTGTGTGCTGTTGTGATACTATCCCCTCAAATGATTCAGGTTCTTTGCTAAATTTGGTTTATTATGTGCAAGCTTCTCTAGACTGATGAAATGCTCCAGAGACATAATTCAGCACACAAAAAGCCTTCTCTATGAGAATATACAGGAGACAAACTAGACATTGACATACACTGCTACTAGCTACAGTATGCACTATGTTGCAAGTCAAAGGGCACTGGTGCAAGACTGACATTGACCGAAAAAAAGGCGAGAGAAGGCATGTAACACATAACCATGAAGGTGCTTCAACAGTCGCAGGAGCTCGACTCTGTGGTTGCCATCGCAGCAATCATCAGCTTGGAGTTGAGAAGCTGAGTATGCTCTACATGTACAGTGGATGCTAGCAATAAAGAGTTCATTCCACCAAGCTTGATCAGACTTAGCAGGAAGACTTTGTTCATACAGCATTAATGTAACCACTATTTGCATAAAGGATGCTATGGGATTGTTGGTGTAAGAGTTGAGCTCCCCTGAACACAAAAAGCATTCACCTACATGTGCTATCAGTGGCAGTGCAGAGAATAAGAAGACCAGAGTCAGAATGAAACGGGGATGGAGAACTGAGGGCCAAACATTTACACATAACCACACACTCACTTCTTTAGCACATGTGCACACACAATCATAGGCTGCACAATCAGCTAGAAAGAACAAATCCTTAACTCAAACCACTCTAACACTAACAGAAGTCATTGACCTATTAAAGATTTACCTGTAGCAACATATCTTTTGCCCCTTATGCACTGAAATGATTATTTTTGCAGAAAAAAATAACCATTTGAAAATGGTGTTTGTTCAGCAGAGCTGCTCCAATGCTTTTCAGCACATTAGGTCATGTCCAATGCTTCTTGCATTTAGCAGTTAATAGAGCTGTAATGTTTTATGACGAATTATAACATGTTTTTTCTTACATTTATTTTTAAGCACAAACTGTTTGAGGTAGTAGGTATAGGTACAATCCAGGGAGTATTAGAATTGTGTCACTATCTCTGCCTCCACTTTTTAATGCAGAGCTGGTCTCAAAGAGAAAGCTTACAAGCTAAAAAAACAGATATCTAAACCTAAAGGCAGAGCATTTTCAAGTTTTGAAGAATCTAGAAAAAGATAAATGCATTCCAGTCTATCATTAAAGAAACAGTGTATTAATGAGCAAAAAGGTCCATCCATCCATCCATCCATCCATCCATCCATCCATCCATCCATCCATCCATCCATCCATCCATCCATCCATCCATCCATCCATCCAAAAAAAGTGGCGAACAGTTCAAAACAAGGTAAGCTGTAAAGTGGTGAGAGATGCTAATGTCATTTTTTGTTTACATGTTTATGCATTTACACGCTCTTATAATTGGAGTGAAAATTAACTAACAAAGCTTCACTGAATTCAATTGTACTGGCTGCCTGACTCATTATTCTGAAAAACACAAACTGTAACCTTTTAAGGTTATTGTAGAGAGCATCACCAAATCTGATTCAGATGAATAAGTTTTGATTCTAGCACATAACTAATACATAGAAAATATATAGCCAGATATATCAATATCAAAAAATGTAATCTCTGATAAATTAAGTATTAGTTCTTGAAATTGAAATAAAAAGATAAGTAACTCTTAGATAGGTGCATCTCTGAAAATTCATATTGAATGAAATGTTATACTTAAGGACAATTCTATTATTCTCCATTTATTTGGAAAACTTTAATATACAACACTGTGCACGCGGGCTATACAAGCCCTTTTCAGTTTACTGATAGTGTCACCTGCCAGTTTGCAATTAGATTTTTTAAATCTGCACCATTACCAACATTTGTCATGTATTAACAGTTTGATTTTGTTTACAATATGAATGCATTTAAACATCATTTAGATGTACTTAGTATAAACTATGGAGGAAAAATGATCAAGCAACTAGTGCTTCTGAAGAACTGTGTAATATTGTTAGAGTGAATAATTCCCTCTTACAGTTGCTGTGAAAAGGGTACTAAGTGAGGACACTTTCCAAAATAATAGATTTTTTTTTGAGGAACATGTTTTGATTGATGCAAATGCTTTTTAGTAAAAACAAATGCCTATATGATGGGGCAACGCCTTTAAAACAGGAATACCACCTCAGTACATCAGCAATTCTATGAGGTACTTAGAAAGTAGGATGATTCTACTCTGTGAACTGAGTTTTGGAACCTTGTAAACCAAAACTGAAAATTTTATGTTCGTGCATCTATAGATGAGAATTGTGTGCATGTAAAAAAGATTTGTCACAAGTTGAACTTTTTTTTTGGTAAGGTCTGGTTACAGATACAAAGCAAAAAACTATGTGTAAAACTCAAGTTCCCTGGCTGTGTGTGAGATTCAACTTGCGATGCGAATTTTGACTCAATTTTTCTTGGTCAAAATTCTTCCTTTCTTCTTCCTTTCAGCTGATTGGTCAATGTCATGTCAATCACAAAATTTAACAATTTTTTATCAGAGAACAGATGGGTTTGGCTGTTGGAGGGACGCTTTTACTCACCTTTTACAAGGTTACAAAACTCCAGTTCACAGCTGACCACAATCTGAACCCATGAAGAAGCCCTTTGAAATGGGAAAATCAGAGATGTGAGTGGGCTTGCAGCTGCAAGGAAAAGTCAGTCCCTTGGAATTGCATGGATTTCTGCATTGATTTCTCAAAATGTGGACAGATCATCTAAGTTATAATTAAAGTTATAATTTAAGACCAATCCAATATAACTAAACTAAACAAACAAACAAAAACACTTGTAATTGATATGAGTTTAATCAACATACTTAGTATTCATACATGGGGAATATACAGGGGGGGGGGGATTGGTTAACAGAAGCTCCTTCAACAGCAGAAATTCCATCAGATCTTCCTTGAAGCTGCTTATGACAATGACAAAGAGAAATTTTGGACGATTCTGTCTCAGTTTATCAATATTTTCTGTAATGGACTTTTGTGTTATAACACAATTGATTCTATTGTTTTCCTTCCCACTGTTGCCAGGAGAAATAAATGGGTAAAAGCTGCACTTATACTGCATGATTTTATTAGATTGCTTTCTAATAAGTTGGGACAGTATGGAAAATGCAAAAAAAAAAAGAAAGTTAGTGATTCTAATTGACTTTGACTTGTATTTCATTCCAGACAATATGAACACAAAATATTTCACGTTTTTGTCTGGTCAGCTTCATTTCTTTTTGTAAATATACATCCTTTCCTGTCATTCAGACCTGCAACACATTCCAAAACAGGTTGGGACAGGAGCAATTTAAGGGCTAGTAATCAGGTAAATTGGTTAAATAATGATATGATTTGAAAC
>JAQSNX010007665.1:0-27213 GCA_029532605.1 Oreochromis grahami | reverse complement strand
AATGAGGACACCAAGGAACCGGAAGGTGTGGACCCTCTCCACACACTCCCTGTTGATGTAAAGGCTGGCTAAATCAGTGCTGTCTCCTGAAGTTAGCAATGACCTCTTTGTTTTTCTCATTGTTCATTGCCAGGTTGTTTTCTGAACACCATGCTGCCAACTTCAGGTCTTCCTCTGTAGTCTGCCTCGTCTTTCTTTGAGATGAGTCCAACTATTGTGGTGTCATCAGCAAACGTGATGATGAGATTGTTGTTGTGGGTCGAACTGCAGTCGTGGGTGTAGAGAGAATACAGGAGGGGGCTCAGCACACAGCCCTTTGGGGAGCCGGTGCTCAGTGTGCGAGTGGAGGAGAGATGAGGGCCGAGTCTCACAGTCTGGGGCCAGTTTGTGAGAAAGTCCTTTATCCAGGAACATGTGAGAGGAGGGAGGCCAAGACTCACCAGTTTGGTGATGAGGATGTCCGGGATGATTGTATTAAAGGCTGAGCTGTAGTCCATAAAGAGCATTTGGACGTAGCTCTGCCACTGCCCTAGGTGACTCAGCACACAGTGGAGGGCTATGGTGATGACATCTTCAGCAGTGCAGGGCTGTAATCATTCAGACTGGTAATGGGAGACTTCTTTGGCACTGGGATGATTGTGGCTGGTTTTAGACAGTATGGTATGACTGCTTGATCCAGTGATAGGTTGAAGATTCTGGTGAAGATGAGGGTGAGCTGGTGGGGACACGCTCTTAGCACCTTGCCAGGTACCGGCTTTCCTGGGGTTCACTGCTAGGAACACACGTCTGACATCGTGTTCCGTTACACCGAATGGGAGCCGTAAGCCACTGCAACAGTATGCACCACTATCTTGCAACATGTCATAAAAACTGAATTGAATACCTGTGCATCTAAATACTTTGTTATTAATATGCTAACATTTACTAAATTATATTTTGAACCATTAACATCTTCTAAAGACAAAGATGGTTTGTACTTAAGACAGCACTTTATTTACAGACGGTGAATCCATCATTTAGTTTGAAAATGTAGTCAGTAAACATTTAAGCATTATTAACAAGTATAAAACAGTTTAATTTCCTTAGTATTAAATAAGTAGTGGGTGAGTGGAGCTTAACTAATCTGTCACAAATCACATATCCCATTTCATTCTGATGATAAGAAAGATTTCTTGATGCATGCTCAATCATCCAGGTAAGTAAATCCCCCAAAAGTTAATTCTCTTCATCCAGGAACAATGGGCTGGGAGGTCCCAGCCCATTGTTCCTGGTTTCAGTCATTATGCAAATTTACTGTTTATAAGATTGAGGAAATCTGCAGTCGCCTGGGACTGAAGAAGTCACTTGGATGAGTGACGAAACGTTTCTCCCACTGAAAACACTACGTCCAGATGGACAGAATCAACTGTTGGGGATAAGAAAGACTAGTGAAAATGTTAGGCTTTTATCTGTAATAGATTAGAGATGTCCATGTTCCAACATTCACTCATATTTGGCCTGAAAGGCGATTGACAGACCATTTAAACAAAACAAAAAAAAAGTACTGTACTGACAAGTATTTGATCAACACAATTAAAATTTCACATCATGTATTTATGTATATTCAAACACTGGATCATAACATTCTCATGCAATTCAGAAATAGTTGAGCAGACAATGTTCTAAAAATGTACTGATTTAAGATGGGCTGATCCATTAACCTCATGCAGACCAGTCTGGGATAACCAAACCTTAAAATTACCGTTCACTTAAGGAAAAAGAGCATCAGGCCAGATATCAACAATGTAAAAAATGTATCTGTAAAAACAGGAAATGTCCTGGTAACTTTCTGCCAGTAAATAATTTAATAAATTTAAAGTATATACTGGCAGTGGTGAGTGGTACTGGTGGTGTGTTGGATCAGCTGGTGGGGAAGACACTGGACAGACCTCCCACACCTAAATGTATAGTGAGGGTGGAAGAAAGAAGGTTTGTGAACTTATAAACTTAAAAACTGAGTTTTCTGTTTTGAGAAAAGAGTTTAAATGTTCTAAAAATGTACCTTAGCAACTGGTTGTATTGTACATAGTACATTTGTAAAGAAGTGGCTCTATATAAAGAAATTGTTGAATAATCAAATAATTTGCCTTTTAAACTTTGCATGGACTGCTCTTCAAGTGGAATATCTTTCTTGGTTGATTTAGGACTTCTCAGGACACAAGACAAATTTATAAAGTTTAGTCACATCCTGATGCATATTTAATTATTTCTGTGAATGTTAATTATAGAGTTTTCTCTCAAAAAGCTTTAATTTTACTTTGTAAAGTACTTTGAGATCACTTATCTTAAGATTCTGAGCTAACGTCTTAGAAAAAAAGAATAAACCTTAAAAATTAAAAGTGTTTCAAATTTGTTTTTTAAACAAGCACAACATCTGTTTTTTTTCCTGGCTTTGTACAACAAAACTAAGCATTACTTCAAGTTTTATTGCTAAATGACATTTAAACAACATAAATCTGAGTTCAAGCGTATTCAGCCACCATGGTTAAACATAGATCTGCTATTTTAAAAAACCTAACCATACTCACCTGATACCTGACAAGTAACTTATCAGTAGCACATCACACAAAAGCACACAATTATCCTTAAAATGTGTTATTCTTCATGAGATCCTTCGTGTGATTCATTTTCTTTTATTTTCACTGGGAGAAAAATAAGTCTGTGCTAGTTGAGGCAAAATTAATTTACACATTTCTATCTGTTTACACTGTCTTGTTGTTTAAGAAGGAAATTAAAATGCAGAATATTCTCTAATAGTTCACTTATAAACCTGTATTCTTTAACCATGCCACCCAATTTCTCCCCTCCCCCCCCCCCCCCACCTCTCTTTACATGTTAATTGTGTAGTATGTGCCACCATTTCCTGCCACCATGTCGTCAATCTTCATAATCAGCTCCTCCACCTGCTTTGTGTCTGTGCTTCAATTGTTGAAGACGTGGAACCTGTTTACACAACTTTGGATGACTTGTCAGAGCTCTGGTTTGGCTTCAAGTTGTTGTGGAAGTTTTTCCACTTAAATAAAGCCTGCAGATGAGCGGTGAGCGGTAGCTAACATTCTTTAATTCAAACGCACACAGAACATACAAACAAGCTAGTGGAGAGCCTGCATGTCCGCGGGACAGACGGTCAGCAGAGTCTCCCTGAGAGTAGTGTGGCTCTCAGTTAAATACCTTCTCCAGGAGCAAAAGGCAGTACACAGCTGTTTCACACCTTAAGGTTCACACTCCCTTGCTACCTCCCAGAGTCCTTGCAGAGACAAAAGACTCTTCCTGTGGAGTGGTCTGCTTCCCCCAACATCCTACTACACCCCCTACCATTTGTCTTAGGTATGAGTGTCAGACATGCTAAAATCACCAAGGCATTACAATAACGTGATTAGTACATAGGTGAAAGAAATTCCTATACAAAGTAAATACTGCTGTATAATTATGTCCAAGTCTTCAAGTTCATCACCATGGGTGAACAGCACCATGATGTAGTGGTGATTTTTTTTCACCAAGCAGATCCTGCAGGGCTTCCACAGAGTTTTTCTCCTTTGGTGTGAATCAACCAACTTGAAGAATAAATATAAAAACATGAAGACCTGGTGTATTATTTATTTATTAACCTTTATTTAACCAGGAAGATCCCATTGAGATTAAAAACCTCTTTTTCAAGAGAGACCTGGCCAAGATAGGCAGCAGCAGGTGTCTCACAGTTACAGAGATTACTCAAACACAGGTAAGTGAAAGAAAACAAATAAAAATAAAATTCAATTTAAAAAAAAGAAAGAGAGAGTTCAGTGTAGAGAGTTCAATACATGTGATCATTTTTGTTTTTACAAGTTCTGTGGATTTACCAGCATTTAGGATCCCTGGTGTGTCTACCAGGGACGACTGGTATGAATGGACTGACAGGGCTGAGCCCTCCCTATCCTTTTTAATAAAAAATAAATATATATACTTATACTGTATGTATACATTTAAAGTCATCTTAGAACAGATTCTTACATGGTAATGTGACCAAGTGCAGCAGCAATGCCAAATAATCCAAAGAGAAAAAAACAAGAAAAATACAACATTTACATGGGCTTATTTTTCACAGCCCAAGCTCCACAGGATCATCTACCATTCATATTCATAGACTGCTGAGTGGCAGGCGTGAGGTCACACCCCTTTGATTAGCTGACCTTTGGGCTAAATTAGTTCAGCCCAGATGTGGGGATTTTGGCAAACAAGAGAAGGGAGCAGGTTTAAACCCAGTGGGAGTTTCCCCCCAAAGAGGGACAAAGGACCCCCTGATGATCCTCTACCTAATCACATGAGCCAAGGTGTGAAAGCGGGTGTGGTACCTAATCAGCCAGGGTTTCAGGTGAGCTCATTGTGAAACCTGGCCCCACCCTATCATGTGATTTCCTGAGGTCAGATGGCCCAGGATGTGAGTGGGCGTTAAGGCGTCTGGGGAGGGAACTCAAAACTGGATTATAGATGGCAGACAGTTGGTGTCGTAAACCACCGCCTCTCTTCAAAGATGGTCGCTCATAGTGGACATAGATGGCCTCTTTCACTCCTCTTTCAAACCATCTGTCCTCTCTGTCCAATATGTGAACATTGGCATCCTTGAAAGAGTGACGTTTGACCTTTAGATGCAGATGGACTGCTGAGTCTTGTCTCATGAAGGTGGCTCTTCTATGTTGTGCCATGTGCGTGTGAAGTGGCTCGCGCTTGAAAATGCAAATATTTTTAAAGTATTTTTTTGAAATAAGTATTTGTAAAAAAAAACCACAATATTTGTGCCTTTCCGAATGCCGTATTTGGGTTTGGCTCCACCCCTACTTTTCACATTTGACCAACTTCTAGGTGGCATAATCTTGTTAGAGGTCTTAGCTCAACAGGGAGAAACAAAGGCAGTGTTGTAAAGGTTTGACAAACATCACATAATGTTGGACTGTGAAGTGGAAATACCTGTTTCACCGTTGGGTTTTCACTGGATATGTTTTCATTGTGTGCCCTCATAATAAACCACAAATATGTATGGTGTTTTTTTATGATCAATTTCTGTTTAAAAGAAATGTTTGGAACGAGGCCACGAGGAGTTCTGTGGAAATGTCTTAGTCAACAGAGCATTTTCCACAGAACTGTGGTTGTATTCTGTGGAAACAGAGAACACAATGACAGTCCTGTTATTGTGCTCTTTACGCTGGCTGAAGCTGGCTCCAGCTAGTATTTAAAGGGCTCTTTGATCCACAGACAGCTCAAACAGTACATTAAAATAACGCCCCCCACAGACAGACACATAGACACAAACACACCATCACCACCACCACCACAACCAGAACCCCCTCTCCAGTCTTCATATTTACAAAGTGATGCAAATCACAGTTTGGCCATAACGAACACAATGTTCAAATATAAGAGTGTCCATAAGTGCAGGTGGTACCAGGACACCCTAGGTCGCAGGTTGATGATCGATGTTGTAATTGTATCACAAGACCTGCAGCAGTATGTTGTGGACACTCAGGTAACGAGAGGGGCTGAGCTGTTAACTGTTCACCAACTGGTGGTGTGTTGGATCAGCTGGTGGGGAAGACACTGGACAGACCTCCCACACCTAAATGTATAGTGAGGGTGGAAGAAAGAAGGTTTGTGAACTTATAAACTTAAAAACTGAGTTTTCTGTTTTGAGAAAAGAGTTTAAATGTTCTAAAAATGTACCTTAGCAACTGGTTGTATTGTACATAGTACATTTGTAAAGAAGTGGCTCTATATAAAGAAATTGTTGAATAATCAAATAATTTGCCTTTTAAACTTTGCATGGACTGCTCTTCAAGTGGGATATCTTTCTTGGTTGATTTAGGACTTCTCAGGACACAAGACAAATTTATAAAGTTTAGTCACATCCTGATGCATATTTAATTATTTCTGTGAATGTTAATTATAGAGTTTTCTCTCAAAAAGCTTTAATTTTACTTTGTAAAGTACTTTGAGATCACTTATCTTAAGATTCTGAGCTAACGTCTTAGAAAAAAAGAATAAACCTTAAAATTAAAAGTGTTTCAAATTTGTTTTTAATAACAAGCACAACATCTGTTTTTTTTCCTGGCTTTGTACAACAAAACTAAGCATTACTTCAAGTTTTATTGCTAAATGACATTTAAACAACATAAATCTGAGTTCAAGCGTATTCAGCCACCATGGTTAAACATAGATCTGCTATTTTAAAAAACCTAACCATACTCACCTGATACCTGACAAGTAACTTATCAGTAGCACATCACACAAAAGCACACAATTATCCTTAAAATGTGTTATTCTTCATGAGATCCTTCGTGTGATTCATTTTCTTTTATTTTCACTGGGAGAAAAATAAGTCTGTGCTAGTTGAGGCAAAATTAATTTACACATTTCTATCTGTTTACACTGTCTTGTTGTTTAAGAAGGAAATTAAAATGCAGAATATTCTCTAATAGTTCACTTATAAACCTGTATTCTTTAACCATGCCACCCAATTTCTCTCTTTTTCCCCCCACCTCTCTATACATGGCAATTGTGTAGTATGTGCCACCATTTCCTGCCACCATGTCGTCAATCTTCATAATCAGCTCCTCCACCTGCTTTGTGTCTGTGCTTCAATTATTGAAGACGTGGAACCTGTTTACACAACTTTGGATGACTTGTCGGAGCTCTGGTTTGGCTTCAAGTAAATACTGCTGTATAATTAAGTCTTCAAGTTCATGGTGGTGCAGATCCTGTAGGGCTTCCACAGAGTTTTTCTCTTCTGGTGTGAATCAACCAACTTGAAGGATAAATATAAAAACATGAAGACCTGGTGTAGAGAGTTCAATACATGTGATCATTTCTTTTTTTACAAGTTCTGTGGATTTGCCAGCATTTAGGATCCCTGGTGTGTCTATCAGGGACGGCTGGTATGAATGGACTGACAGGGCTGAGCCCTCCCTATCCTTTTTAATAAAAAATAAATATATATATTCTGTGTTGGGGAGTAACGGAATACATGTACTGCCGTTATGTATTTAAAATACAAAATATGAGTAACTGTATTCTGTTACAGTTACTGTTTAAAAGGGCTGAAATAAATGGATTACACAGCGGTCTTTTCCTGTTTCATATGATAGGCTATCCCCTCACTATTTTTGGTAATTCCACATCGGTGGAAACCCAAACAAAACAAGTCACGTCATTCCCTAATTTGCATAATTGGTCATGCTAATGTAATTGCACCCTACTTTGTTGAAGAGAGAAATAACATCATAGAAGAGACATCAAGTGAGTAAAACACCTCCAAAATGCATTTACAATTTAATTAGAACTACAAATTAAATTTCTTTTAGCAATTATTGTTTTTTTGAAATGTCACAATTCCAGCCCTGCTCCTTTACCCGTGTTTGGACCGGCAAAAGTGACCCGAAATAGGCACTCTGGTGGAGTTACTTTGTGTGTGTTTATAAGTAGTTTTAAACCTTGTGATCCACATAAGAGTAAAAGAAGTAGGGGAGACCGGGGATAGTTGTAACATTTTTGACATTTCTGTCTGTAAATTGGAGCTCTTTTAAAGTAGTGGATTCAAAATTTAATGCAAAGTATTTACATGTCTCTGCTATTAAATAGTGCAGCTATTTTCTCTGCAGCACAATTACACATTGCATGGTATGGTCTCAAACACAAAGAGTGAAATGTTACAATTAACCCCATAGTCTGGGTTAGTTGTAACATATCCTGGGGTGAAATGTAACACAATGAAATAAGGGTACTGACAAAACATTAACATGTAATCTTTTTTATTCAACACATGAATGCACATAGAGCCATTTATGTAGCTTTGTGTGTGTGTGACAGAATGCAGAAATCTAGCTTTTGAACATATTCCAACCCCTCAAAAAAGACAAATTATGGAATTTTCTGCAACTGAATATTTCATTAATTTTGGTTGGTCTTCCTTGAGTTTGGCCTCATTGGCTCAGTGGGCATTATAACCTACAACTCTTGCACCAACTTTTGAACATAACAATGAAGCTGAAAAAATGTAGTTGTGCACCAGCATCGCAAATTCCATTACTTTTTATCATGGCTTACCTTGGTGTGGTTTGCAAAGTGCTTCAGAAAGATGAGGAAATCTGTTTCTTGCACCCATCCTGATTTATTTCCACTACCAATACTTCCTACTGGTCCATCTCTGACACAGTGGTCTGCATAATGTATGCGTAGGAACACAAACAGTGGTTGTGTTGCCAATGGCATTAACCGCATATACAAAGGCGACCAGTGAACCTCTCTCTGCTGATGTCGTTGCCCCAACTTGTTTAATATAAGTTAAAGTAATAGTGTGGTAAGTTGTAACATCGGCATTATTGTTACAACTAACCCAGACTGTTGCTGTTACAACTGACCCAGACTCCTATAGCCATGAACTAGCTAAGATTAAAGCCAACGGCTAAAACATTAGCACTAAAGACCTACACAGAATATATCCCCATAGACATACAAATAACATAATTTAAGTTTGATGAGTTTAACTGCAAAGCAGATAATGCTATTAGAAATTGAAATAAAGTATAAAAACTTACTTTTTGGCATACAAATTACTTTTTTTGTGTGTTAAATTGTCTGTGTTTGACAAAATGTGCTGATTTTTCACATGTGATAGCAGAACTGAATTGGGCATGCACAGGATGAATCACATCATTTGAAACTTAGCCCTGATTGGAGAAATTGGAAGTGTTACAACTGACCCACGTTACAACTATCCCCGGTCTCCCCTACTGACTGCGTTACATTCAGTGCAGGACCAGCAGCTTCACTCATGTGTGATTCATTTGCATTTTGGACGCATAGGGGTGAACATCTCCTGCCCTGATAGCAGCTGGGGGAGGACTATCCTCCGCCAGTGAGCGCTTTGACACAGGCGAGGTGCCCATGGCAGCACCCGCTGCTTGTTGAGAGTAAGAGCGATACGCGCTTTCATGTCAAAAAGTCGTCATAATACGTCACCAATAACACCAGAAAAAGTTTTGTCGCTAGTCGCTTTTTAGAACAAAAGTAGCTAAGGGGGTCTGAAAACTCACTAAATATAGCGACAAAGTCGCTAAGCTGGCAACACTGCTGGGGATGCACACTTTCTTTTCTTTTATCTTTTTTCATTTTGCCCTCATGCATGATGATATTTTACACAACATTCTTCAAAAATGGATCACAGTTCCTCTCAGAACCAGACAGGCCCTGGAGAGGTTTTCCTGCTCCATCGGTGAACTGAAGAACAAGTACACATGCCACACCGTCACAACATGAGGCAGACACAGTTGAAGTTGGAGCAAGACCACACAGGATGAGATGGACTGACAACTGAGCGATCCTGTTAGTGAACTTGGAATAATTAGTCTGTAAACAAAGAACTTGTGTGCGTGGTGACTGACGGGAGTAACAGTGACTCATGAGATAATTAACACCTAAATATACTTGTAAAGTCATTGGGGTATTAGGCCATTGTTTTTCTCATAGTTTCCGTCTGGGTGAAAGTGTTTCTTTTTCATTTCCGATTCAACTTTCAGTCATTTTTTTCATTCTCTACAGAAAAGCACCAAAGTGAAACTTGTTCTCCTGAGTGCAGCCGGGACTGGAAAGAGTCCAGATCAGATCATCACAGGAGATGATCTGCAGGAATGAAGCTGGACAACATTTTGCACACCTGACAACCCAACCTGAAGGAAATATTTGTGAGGTTAGGGGGGGGGGGGGGTGATTTCTGAGAAACAGAAACAATTATTATTTTTACATTTACATTATTATTTTTTATTGAAGCATTATTACTTCATATTTTCAGTGTAATGAAGTAATTCTTGTGTAAAGCTATAAATAGATGAGAACGGGAACTACAGTTATAAAATACATGTTTCTTTTTCACTTTTCAATAAATTGAATATTTAATATAAGTATTCAATATTCAATAAAAGTAAACTCCTCAATACACCCACTGCTTCTTTGGTCTCCATATAGATATTTTCTGATAAGTATTTTATGTTTTTTTTTTCCAATAAGGTTGCTGCTATCAGGTCATCTGTCAGGCTACTATCTGGGTAGTAACACGCAACTGTAATCCGATCACGTTTTTCAATGTAACGAGTAATGTAAGGGATTACTATTGCAAAATAAAGTAATTAGATCACTTTAAATTTGTTTAAAAGGAAAAAGCTGAACATTGAAATAGTTAAAAGTTGAAATAATAAGTAATATAAGATTAGATTAGAGATTAGATGATTGGATGAAACTCTATTTATCCCTCGGGTGGGTTCGTCCGGGAAATTCAGTTTCCAGTAGCACAGCACCGACAGAAGTTGGATGTTACAGATACAATAAGGGGAATGAGAATAAGGAAATATAAGCATAAATATACCATATATACACATATATAAATACCGAATATATAATATGGATAAATAAGATTGCACATTTGAGTGAGTATATTGCACAGTAATTATTGCACAGTCGAATATAAGAAAAAAATATTGAAATATTGCACAGTGTAAAAAAGCACTACAGCTCAGTTGTTCCCGCCTTATAATAAATAATAAGTAATAGTTGTTTTTTGTATTTTATAATATATTTATTACATTTTATGTGGAGTGAATAAATAAAAGCTTAGAGACAAAATAAATAAATGGTAAATGGCCTGTATTTATATAGCGCTTTTATGGTCCCTAAGGACCCCAAAGCACTTTACATATATCCAGTCATTCACCCATTCACACACAGGTGAAGGCAAGCTACGTTGTAGCCACAGCCACCCTGGGGCGCACTGACCGAGGCGAGGCTGCCGGACACCACCGGGCCCTCTGACCACCACCAGTAGGCAACGGGTGAAGTGTCTTGCCCAAGGACACAACGACCGAGACTGTCCGAGCCGGGGCTCGAACCGGTAACCTTCCGATTACAAGGCGAACTCGCAACTCTTGAGCCACAAAGCACGTACAAACTCCAAACAGAAGTGCTCCAGGATGCTAGGCACAGTGTTGAGCTTTTGTTACCTAGTGGCTACACAAGCCAGGAAATACCAACGACCAGATTTGGTGTGTGGTAGTAAAAGGTGAACATTTTTAATTATAATTATTTGAATATATATGAGTGCTTGTGTATAAATACACAAACAACACACATATGCTTTCAATTGTGTAATTTAAGTGATCTAGGTAGCTGTTTTGGAAGTTCAGTTAACGCTAGAAATGTGTTTTGGAGTTTGTACGTGTTTTGTCTCTAGGCGCCACCGTATATATTTATATATAAACATATATAAATAAAACCACGTTTTTTTTACATTAGTAATTCCTTTTGTGCATAATTTTATATTGTTGTTAATAATAAATTAATTCAAGCAACAAAACAACCTGAAGAGCCGGATGGGAACCGAAAGAGCCTGTCCCATCCAGAAGAAAACTTTTCATTCATTCACTTTTTTTGTTTCACACATGGTACAACAGTAATTCATTTCCTACACAGAAAATGTCCTTTCAGTTAAAATAACGCTGTATCCATGCATGAAAAAGGAGCAGTAAGAAGAATAAATTCTTATTAACACCTGCTACCTATCTATAATAGTGCAAGTAGGCACTTACAACCAAAATACACTCTGACACTATTTTACACACAACAAAACACAACAAAACAAAACAAATAAAACAATATAATCAACAATGAGCAATACCACTAAATAGCAAATTGAAAAGGATAATTCTTTCTACGGTTAACTCCTGTTATTTTCATTTTCTTTACATTGGTTTATCATTTTATTCTTATAGCACAGAATAAATTGATATATTTAAATTGATATATATTTGTACAACCCTTAAGATTATCATGGAGAAAATTCCACATACTTATACCAATAAATGTTGGACACATTTGCCTTTGTGTGGTCTGAGCAAGCCGATACTTAAAATAAAACTTACTTCTACTATCCCCATTTTCTGAACACAATACAAATCATCTTTGTAACTTAAGATGCAATGATAAATTTTTTGGCTATTATGTTTACAGTGTGTTAGATGGATGAGTTGTACAGGGAGATGTACAGGAATGATTTCCTGTGTCGTTCAGTGGTGCTTTTTGGTAATTTCAGTCTCTCACTGAACGTGCTCCTGTGACTGACCAGCATGTCATGTCATAGAGTGGGTGGGAGGTAATATCTAACATTGTCTTTATCTTGGACAACACCTGCCTCTCAGACACCACCCTAACAGAGTCCAGCTCCATCCCCACAACATTACTGGCCTTGTGGATCAGTTTATTTAGTATGTTGGCATCTGTGACCCTCAACCTGCTGCCCCAGCATGCAACAGCATAGAGGATCGCACTGACCAAAACAGACATACAACAAGATAACATCAATTAGTAGGGATAGTGAAAATGTCTGTTTACGTTTGTTAGTCACTTGGCTATGATAGTAAACAGTAGAAACTGATGTAGCTGACTGAATCTTTTGGACTGTGTTCAGCTTAAGTCAGTGTCAATTGTTGATTTGTCCTGTTCTCATTGTATGACGAATTATGATGGCTGTTTGGTAGCCGTTTGCATACTATGTATACTCTCTCTCTCTCTCTTCATATATGTGTGCGTGTGTGTGTGTGTGTGTGTGTGTGTGTGTGTGTGTGTGTGTGTGTGTGTGTGTGTGTGTGTGTGTGTGTGTGTGTGTGTGTGTGTGTGCTTCTCTGGTGAAATTCAGTGTGGTTGCAGTGGTCCCTCATTTATTGCAGCAGGGGTTGTCAGAATAACTAGCCCCTCCATGTATGTACTTTATACACTTTTTTCCCCACACACATGAACATTAGTCACAGTTCTCACAAGTTGATTCTCAAAGTGCAAACCTTTGTAGATTGCAAAACGTAAAAGTATTATTATGCCGTGTTTTTTTTCTTGGTCTGCGCGCCACTTTTGTGCGCCTTTTTCCCTCGCGGTGCAGGTGTCTATTTCCGAATGAGGGTCATAGTTATGGGTGTTTTTGTGCTGTTTTTTTATTGAACATGATGGTTGTCAAAACTAAACATGATAAATTTGGCAAGCGCAGGAGGCACGACACGGAGGAGATTTGTCAATCAGGCTGCAGAATGCAATGCGCATTGTTGAAAGCTGTACGGTGCAATAAAAAAATCTGCGAAAAAGCGAGGCAGTGACAGATGAACAGCGGGACCACTGTGTGCTGTTCATTAATAAACAAAAAAATATATTCCTATATGAAAACATGCATAAGAGCAGAACGGTATTTGTACATCAGTGGGAAAATAGCGGTGGCTTGCTAGCTTTTGTGCTGCTTCCCGGCGTCAGTGAAAAACGTAAAAAGAGAAATGAATGAACTTACCCAATCTCTTCACATTTCTTCCTCCAAGCTCGGTCCTTTATATTCCTGTCTCGGTACACAAAGCAGCTGGTGTCGTACAGCTCCGGGTGGTTTGCTACGGCGTTGATTAGCCTTTCCTCCATACTGAATGAAGAATGAAGGGCTTTGGCTGGATCTGCCCCTTTGACCTAGGTCAGAGCCACGTCACCAGGCTCCTGATTGGTTGTCGCGGCGCGAATTGACACTGGAGTTCAGATTTTTCCAGCTCGAGCGGTAGACGCGATACGCGCAAATGCACAAAATGCAACACAAAAACTGACGTGCGTGTTTTTATTCACGCGTCAAACGCGCCAGTCGCGCCACTTTGACGCGCGTTTCACGCGTTTTCGCGAAGCAAATCTGCTTCTGAATTTTTGCGGGACCCCCAGTCGTGCGTCATCGCGCTTCTCCATTGACTTTACATGTAAACCTGACGCTCTGGTTGCGTCTATCGCGTTCGGTGAGAACACACCGTAAGTGCTGCTGAATCTTTGATTTTATTTATTTTTGCTGTGTTTTACTTGCACTACTAGAAAGAATGAGTGTAAACACAAAAGATTATTGTATAATCTATATGCTGGAATGTGCAGAAAATAGGTTTAAATGTTAAAGAAATTTCTTCAAGTCAAAGACAGTTGAATAGAATTACTTACTTGTTGCTTAATGTCCATAAAATAAAAAAAATTAAACCTCATAAAACTTTTTTTAAAAACAGGCTTTCCGTTTGATTCAATTCATTTATATGATGGATTATACTTAAAAAAATAGAATTGGGCTGAAAGGTCTATTGGTCTAAAAAGTAACTAAGTAACTAATTACTTTTGAAAATAAGTCATAAGTAAAGTAACGGGATTACTTTTAGGAGAAGTAATCACTAATTAGTAACTAATTACTTTTTCAACTAACTTGACCAACACTGCTCATATCACTCCTCCTGCTTATGATCCCTCTGTTCCCCCGTATTCCTCAGTTGTGTTTGATCTAGTGATGGTAAATTCGATTCTTTTTACTGAATCAAGTTTTAATGAGTCCCTCACCAAAGTGAATCGGGTTTCTTGAGTCATTTGAGTCACTGAGTCAGTTGACCAGAGAGTGCAAAAATGTATATTTTCAGTCAAACTTAATTTGTTTCTCTTTTAATGTAAATCCTACTGCTAAGATGAATGATTGTAAAAGAAAACAACTATTTTCTTTAGAGCAAAAAAGAGCAAAACAATTCTAAAGGGAACATTTATTTATTTTTATTTTATTGGTATTTTCCTTAAATGTGTCAAATATATATTTTCTCATCTAAATGTCCACTGAGCTGTGAGCCAGGGGGTTGCCAACCAAGAAGAAGAAGAAGCTGTGACCCAGGAGGGCGGGGGTGAGTGAGTCAATGATTCGTAACAGGAAGGGAGGGGATGAGTGAGTCCTGAGTGATTCGCTTATGCCAGGCATGTCCAAAGTCCGGCCCGCGGGCCGCAAGTTTTAATTGGCCCGCAAGTAATTTTATAAATAGGATAGAAAATGGCCCGCACTTCAACTTTTGCTTAAGTGTATTGCACTTCTTAGTTTTAACACCAGGGGGAGCTGCTGTTGATCAAGGCAGTTGCTCCACCAAAAGGACAATCACAGAAGAAATTTACCCCAAGTTACCAAACATGGCAGAACCAAAGAAGCCAAAGGTCGAAAGTGACTGCAGAGAATTTCAGACACGGTGGGAGAATTCAAGGGGAAGTGTATCTCTTTGATTTGCACTGAAACTGTGGCAGTTATGAAAGAGTATAATGTACGACGTCATTATGAAACCAAACATCAGGCCTATGCATCCTACACTGGTGCTGAGCGAGAGCAGAAATTAAAGCAAAGGCTAGCTCTCCTGCAGGGTCAGCAACAGTATTTTTTTTTTGTGCTCAAATTGTCCAGAAAAAGGCTCCAATAGCAGCTATGAGGTCGCCCAACTCATCGCAAGACATGGCGAGCCTTTTTCAAATGGAGACCTCATAAAACACGGCCTCGTTAAAGTCACCGAAATAATGTGCCCGGAAAAAGTGCAGGACTTCAACAACGTCAGCATGTCCAGAAGTACAGTTGTGCCACGCATCGAAGACTCGTCAGCCAACATTAAACTGCAACATTAAACTGATAAAGCTGTGCTTTGGATTTTTACTCCATCGCATGCGATGAGAGCACCGATGCCACAGACGCCGCACAGCTGCTAATGTTTTTGCGGGGAGTGGACGAGAGCACGAGCGCTTTAGGTGAGTAAAGAATATATTCCACAGTACCCGTGTGTTAATAAGCATGCATGTGCAGGTACACATGCTTCAAATATCAATAATGCGCATCAATTCTGTCACTACCCTGCTTTTGCGCACCACTTTCTTATGTGCGTTTTTCTTGTTAACACACAGAGTACACGCCGCTGTGCACAGCGCACGCACACGCAAAGTCAGCTGATTTCATCTGATGCAGATCTGCTCCTTGATCAGGTGACATTTGTCCAGATTTTTGGCACGAGTGGTGTACGATCAGCACCGCGGCTGGATGGCCCGATTTACATACCCAGTGCAGCTGATACTCCAGAATAATTTACTAAAATTATTTGCACTCCTGTTATTAAGTCCAGTTCAGTCTGTTAATGTTGATAATCGTTTCAAACGAACGTTAATAGGTGTGTTGCTAAGCCTAAGAACTTAAATAACAAGCTTGAAATGTCCCCGTCCCATTTTCCCCTTTATTGTTTTTTCTCTGTGCTGTAAATCTTCTGTCCAAGAAGAAATGTGAGGCTGCTGTTCTGAGAATGAGCTACCAAAGCTTTCTCTGAATAAATTAATAAAGATCCATTTATGGAAAGCTGTGATAAAGGCAGTTTTGTCTTTAATTATATTCAACAATATAACACATTTGACCACTTTTAAATGATTTTAATACAGTAAAGTTAAGGTTATATACCTAATTTCTAGTAAGTGGCTCAGCCCCTCCTATATTTGTATGTATGTGGCCCTTAGTGAAAAAAGTTTGGACACCCCTGGCTTATGCTATGATTCAGCACAGCAAAGGAGGGGGTGAGTAGCTCAATTGTGCTGTTAGCATGTTAGCAGAGCGATGCTACTGTGAACCGAGGAGCTATTGTCTTGATGTGAGCTTCTACTCAGGGTTTTTTCTTCCAGTTCAGAGCAGAAATGTTTTTGTTAAGAAACTGGATGTTGTGTTTTTCTTCACAATTTGAATTATAAGCTAGATATATTTCTACTAATGGGATTAGTTTGCTAACAGCAACAGGGATGAGTCAGTGAGTCAGTTGCGCTTGTGAATCATGATTCACGAGTCAGTAAAGTGATTCTCGAGTATTGAACGATTCGTTCACGAATCGAACATTACTAGTTTGATCACTTTGAGCCTGTTTCTCTGTGCACTCTGACTGAAGTAGTCTCCTATCTTAAGCCTTCTATGTGTCACCTTCACATTATCCCCTCTCGCCATTTCAAAGAAGTCTTTGACATTATTGGAACTAATGTTTTAAGCATTATTAACGCTTCTCTTCTAACGGGAACTGTCCCAGCTGATCTTAAACATGCTGTAGTGCACCCATTTCTCAAAAAAACAAATCTTGATGCAACAGTTCTCTCAATTTTTAGTCCAAACTCACCTTCCTGTCCAAAATCCTGGAAAAAAATTGTCTTTCTTCAGCTTCAGGATTTTCTGGAAATTAAGGATATCTCAGAAACATTTCAGTCTGGTTTCAAAGCGCTACATAGCACTGAAACTGTGCTTTTAAGTTTTTAAAGATCTTTTTTTTAGTTGCTGACTCTGGTAACTCTGCCATTTTAGTGCTTTTAGATCTGAGTGCGGCATTAGATACAGTGGATCAAGGGATTCTCTTATCACGACTGGAGAGCTGTGTGGGTATTAAAGGAACTGCACTTGAATGGTTCTGGTCCTGTTTAACTGATAGAAGTTTTTTCTGTCAGGTTTGGTGGCTCTTCATCTATCATGGGCCCAGTACTCTTTTCCCTTTACATGCTCCCATTATGCTCTATTTTCAGGAAACATGGAATCTCATTTCACTGTTATGCTGATGATTATCAAATCAACCTTCCTCTTAAAAAGAATTCTACAGACTCTCTAAAAGTTTTGCTAGACTGCCTTGATGACATTAAATCATGCTTTGCATTAAATTTTTTAAATGCAAACGATCAAAAAACTATTATTATACTATTTGGACTTCTGACCCTTGTTTCTCAAGGGTGACCTTGGCCCTCTGGAAAAGTCCAGAACTCCCATTGCAAAAAATCTGGGAGTGTTCTTTGATAGCACTTTTTCATTTGAGAAACAAATAAATTCTGTAGCCAGCTTCTTCCAGCTCAGGACCCTTGCAAAAACTAAGAACATTTTGTCATCTGCTGACTTTGAGAAAGTGAACCATGTATTCATTTCATCCAAGGTTGACTACTGCAATAGTGTCATGGTCCTGATTCTGATGACTCAGTGTTTTGTGTTTCTGTATAATATTTAATGTTCTTGCTTATTCTGGTTATGTCTTCCGTTAAGATTTGCCATTTCCTTCCTGTTTTACTTTGAAGGTCTGTGTCGTATGTCAGTGAGTTCAGCTTTGTGCTCTCCCTGTCTTGTCTGTGTAATCAATGTCAGCTGTGTCACCTAGCTGTTTCCCCTTGGTCCTGTTCACCTCCTGTATTTAGTGTCTGCGCCTTCCCCTGCTCGTTGTCACATCGTCCCTCATACTACACTGTGTTCTGTTTTCCTGCTTGCCTGTCTGTTTATTTTCCCCCGTATAGCTAGTTTTCTGTTCAGTCTGAAACCACAGTCTGAACGTTAGCAGCACAGAGAAAAAAAAAACACAAAGCATTACAACTTAGCACACCTGGTACACAGCAGCTGCAAGTGTGTAGTATAGTTATAAGTTATTAGAGCCTTAAAATTTATACAGCATGATAGACACAACCTGAACTGTTTATCGGGCACCAGTTCAGATCAATGAGCCGCTTATGAAGGATGCATGTGTTTTTAGCAGCTATGTAATACTGTACAACAGATCAATGGGACAGTAATGCAGAGGCTTTCGGCTCATCTTAAATCCTCTGGTTTGAATATTTCTTCAACATTCAATAGTAACAGTTGTCAGTATTCCTACTTCTGCACAGAAAACAGTAACTGTTAATAATTAATTTTGCAAACTTTATTTTTCAAATTATAAACAAATACATTTTAAATCAGTGTTTCTGTCGCTGCCACAGTGCAACTCAGTTTAACGCAGTAATTTGAACTGTTCTCTCCGACTGCAGAGCTACCCACGAGAGCCTGAAACTGCTGCAAGTAGGGTTGGTAAATTTGATTCTTTTTACTGAATCGAGTTTGAATGAGTCACTCACCAAAATGAATCGGGTTTTTTGAGTCAGTTGAGTCACTGAGTCAGTTGCCCAGAGAGCAAAAAATGTACATTTTCACTCTAACTTAATTTGTTTTTTTTTCATGTAAATCCTGCTGCTAAGATGAATGATTGTAAAAGAAAACAACTATTTTATAGAGCAGAAAAGAGCAAAAAAATTAAGATTTCTAAAGGAAGAATTTCTTTTATTTATTATATTTTATTAGTATTTTCCTCAAATGTGTCAAATATATATATTTTTTCTCATCTAAATAATTTAGTGAAATAGCAAATTTCTGATTATTTTACTTAAATTACTGCAGCAGCAGAATGCGAGTCAAACAATTTTTTTTAATAGTGGTGGAACTGAGTTCATATGTTTTTTCCTTTAGTCTGCTTATTATCTTTGCAAAACAAACAAAGTGTAGGCTGAATGTTATATTGCGTCAGTCAGACTATCAGGCTTCATCCCAGGTGAAGGAGCGACTCTTCCACGGTAGCACGCACGAGTTTCCGCAGCTGAAAGCCAGAAGAGAGGGGTGAGTGGCAGCGCAAGCGTCCACTGAGCTGTGAGCCAGGGGGCGGTAATCCACTTTAACGTTGGTTGCCAACCAAGAAGAAGAAGCTGTGAGCCCGGAGGGAGGCAGTGAGTGAGTCAGTGATTCGTTCATGCTATGATTCAGCACAGGAAGGGAGGGGGTGAGTAACTCAAATATGCTGTTAGCAGAGCGATGCTACTGATGAGCTATTGTCTTGATGTGAGCTTCTACTCAGGGGTTTTTCTTCCAGTCCAGAGCAAAAATGTTTTTGTTAAGAAACTGGCTTTTAATTTTTTCCACAATTTGAATTATAAGCTAGATATATTTCTACTAATGAAATTAGTTTGCTAACAGCAACAGGGATGTGTCAGTGAATGAGTCAGTTGGGCTGGTGAATCATGATTCATGAGTCAGTAAAGTGATTTTTGAGTATTGAACGATTCGTTCATGATTCGCACATCACTAGTGTAAAGCGGACTCTCTCGCATGCGTGATGACTGCTTTGTGCGTGTGGCTGCTGAGTTATACACGCGGAGGTTGTTAAATATACGCACAAAGAATTTAATTGCTCCCGTGAAATGAAATTATTTGCTCAGATTATTTTTTTGCTTGTGCATTTGTTATAACTTGAAAATAATATATGGATCCTTTGAGCCTTTTTTTTGACGAATCAGCATAATTTTTAAAGCATAAATTTATCAGTAAATTACATTTAACAGCATAAACATATCCAACCAACTTGGTTTCATACCCATCTACTATTAAAAAAAAAGATTATAAAAGAAAACATTACAGCTTGATGTATCATTACTGATTTATTTTTTTCATTTTTCTTTTTCGTTTTGCACTCAACACAAAGGTCAAAGCTAATCAAGACAAATTAACACCACAGGTATTTGTCTACAGGTTTGCATCATCTAATATTTTTTTTATTCTCTTTTAAGACGTAAATGAAAACGTACAATCTGCTCCATCAGTTGACTCTTGAACTTGTATTCTTCATCCTCTCTGCCATCTTGTTTCTGTTTTCTTTCTTCCACCTCTCTGTACATGGCATTTGTGTAGTATGTGTCACCGTTTCCTGCCACCATGTCATCAATCTTCTTGATCAGCTCCTCCACCTGCTGTCTGTCTTTGCCTCTGTTGTTGAAGACGTGGAATCTGTTTCCACAGCGTTGGATGACTTCTCTGAGCTCTGGTTTGCTTTCACGTACATACTGCTGTATGGTGATGTCCTGGTCTTCAAGATCATCTCCATGGGTGAACAGCACAATCATGTAATGTTGAGCTTTTGGACCAAACAGCTCCTGCAGGGCTTCCACAGAGTTTTTCTCCTCTGTGGTGAATCGACCGACTTGGAGCACCAGTAGAAAAACATGAGGCCCTGGACTGGAGAATTCAACACATTTAATAATTTCCTTTTCGATCATCTCTGTAGATTTCTGAGTGTCAAGGATCCCTGGTGTGTCTATGACAGAAACTTTTCTCCCTTCACACTGTGTCTCACCTTTTTCACAGGTTTCAGTCACTGATTCTGAACTGGGACGAGATTTGAAATGTTTTTTCCCTAGAATGGTGTTTCCAGAAGAACTCTTCCCCACACCAGTTTTTCCTATTATTACAATCCTCAAATCAGGACCTGAAATATATTTCACAGTTTCAGTTAAACACATCTGAAAGGTTATGTCACTAGGTTTAATGTATCCTTGTGATTATGATCACATATTCACATTTTTCATATAATAATTATAAACGCAGCAGATTAAATATATATTTACCTGATGTAGATGAAGCCATAATTTTTCTTCATGCTGTTGTAACTACACAGGTGAGAGAGATGAGTGTTCAAGCTTCTGTTCAACAGATTGTTTATTTGTAGCTTCACAGCTGATACACCCACACTAGTTGCATAACAGGTTTATATAATCGAGACAAAGATGAGCACACCTTGCAGACACCAAACAGCCTGTTACAGGATTGTTAAAATAAAAGCAAATAGGAGTAGCAAGAACATTTGACAATATGTGATCATTTAAATTGTTTATGTTTTTGTTTTTGTTTTGTTTTTTTTTTTTTTCAAAAAACATAGGTTAACTAAAAATAATAATACAATTATTATAATTCATTTTCCACTATTTTCATTGACAAGATTTCAAAGGTCATGTTGGGAAACTTGGAGGCCTTTAAGAAGGAATTCTGGTTGAAGGAGGTACAGATGAAATCACATGTGCAGCACAGTTAAGAAGGAAAATAAAGAAGCATTACAGTAGATTTACACAGACTAAACACTGCATGGTTTGGAGTTTATTTGCAATCGCATCGAGACCACCTCTTCAGAGTGTTTTTTTATGGTGTAAACGTGGTCCAAACTAACTATGCAGGAAGATACTATAGATGTGCAAAGGTCTGTACAGGTTAGCAACTAGCATGAAATAAATGTAACTTCTCAGTTTCCTTACACAGCACCCTCTTGCTGTATTTATTTTTGTTGCTCCTGCCCCAGATACATCGGACCAATGAA
Organism: Oreochromis grahami; assembly: GCA_029532605.1. Lineage (NCBI taxonomy): Eukaryota > Metazoa > Chordata > Actinopteri > Cichliformes > Cichlidae > Oreochromis > Oreochromis grahami. Next base: position 5,383 of record JAQSNX010007665.1, on the reverse strand, counting down.
GAGACTGAACATAATTAAAGAAACTTAATGACTGGAAAAAGCTACAAGTTTACAAACTCATCAACTGATTCGAACCAAACTAAATGAACTACAGGTGTGAAAACACCCTAAGATAAAACCTCACTCACCTTTCACTGTTTCACAAGAGTCAAACATCACTACTTCCGTGTGTAGTTGGTTGGAATGGAGGGGGAGTCAACTGGATCCACTCTCCCAGCCCAGTATGCGCTCCCGACGCACGGGAAACAAATTCTGTTGGGGTTAATTACCTTGGCACAAACCTCTATTGTAGCTCCATTTAACAGCTCATTTGGAAGTACTGACATCTGCTGGTTATTTGAGGTACAGCAGCAATCCTGTACTAATACATGTGGGTTACATACCGGTGAATATGTTAACGTAATGATGTATCAATTGCAGAATACCCATATGAGGCCCTGTACTGTGTGTGTGTGTATATGTACAGATAGATAGAGGTGTGTGTATATACTGATCTAACTATCATGTTAAAATGCTCCATAACTGCTGATATTTTCACCTTTTTAGTGGTTCCATAATCTGTTTACAATCTCCTCGCAAGTTCATCCTCAGAATTGCCTCAGATCCAGTTCATGCAAGAAAATAGTTCCCGCTTTTCAACAGCTCAAATCACATGATGAAGGAGTCACATCATGTCAGAGAAACGAGCCCTCATATATCTGTGGTCACGTGATATTCTGAAGCACAATACGGGCCTTGACATGGGCTTCATTTGTGTCAGATGCAACTTCACTAGTTTAAACCTCCACATTTGAGGTAATGACTTAGAGTCCAATCCTGTTTTCTCTTTCAGAGGTCATCAGTTTTTAAGTTAAGTTACCATTGATTAATGTGAAATAACGATAGATATACATCAAAGAATTGATTGCTGTTTTCTTTTCATTCTGACTGGATGAAGCCCACGGTAATAACAACTTTATGTTACCTTCAAACATCCTAGTAACAATAAATATATTCCTTATGGCAGTGCAATGTGTGAGTGATGGGTTAAACTGAGGATGACATCACCTGATGCAACAATATTTTATTTTCAAATTAGAAAAATTACAGGAAAAATGGAGCCAGAACTTAAAAATTCTTCATTTTCTCCTTAGAAGCAAAGGGGGCTTTTATTAAGATATTTTAGTGAATTTACGGCCCAGTATGCCACTCTCTCTCTCTCTGCTGATATGAGTGAATGGAGCTCACTCAGGGTCTGTCTGTCACTGAAAAGACAATATTTATTTAATTACACTTTGGATTCCAGTGTTTCAGTGACTGGATAGTCTATATCGGTGTTCAGAAGCCACAGCAAAAGTAATAATGAGAAATGCATACTTAATCATTCAGATAACGAGGGTATTTTCTTTTATACATCTGTGTATAATAAATGAAAACAGTAGCATCAAATACATTAATCCAGTGATTACCAATAACTGTGGTTCATAAAAATGGGAATCCTGGCACATAGCACTGCCTAGAAGCAGCAGGTGCGCCATCTGTCAACACTGAGGTGAAGTCCACCAAAACCTAATTAAGTCGCTGTCATGTGACCTGGGTGTTTTAAACCACAGTCTTGAGCGTTGCTTTGAAACTTCTGCACTTCAGAATCTTGACGCAGTGTCAACAAGTCTGTGTCGAGCGTCCTATCCTTAATATCAGTCGATTAAAATATTTGGTCGCGATTAATCGCGTACTTATCAATAATTAACTTAAGATTAATTGCAAATTAATCACAGATTTTTTTTAAATCTGTTCTAAAGAAATTTTAACAGGATACTCTTCATGTTTCTAATACCCTTAACAGTATGGGAGTGAACAAATATACTTGCTTTATGCATATATGTTTGTTTTTATTGCAGCAATTCAAAACAATGAAAAGTTCAAAATATTCTTCAGAAAAACCTCAAAGGTACTGAATGCTCAAAAATATGCATAAAGGAAACTTAAGCATATACTCCCAACCAATGTAACCATTTCATTTACCATTAGACAGTTAAGACTCACAAAACATGTTCCCATCTGGGATCAAAACAGGGAGACACAATACACATTAAAAATAAAAGTACAATAAATAAAATGCATATGTAACTGTGGAGTGTAATACATAGGCATATAAAGTGCAGTTAGACTATACTTCAATGCTTCCAGTGTCTTTGACTAAAACAGTTTAGCTATACTTCTTGTTGCTCTCCAGTTGTATTTAGCAGAGGCTGAGCAACGCAAGCCGCTTCCTTTGTCTGTTTTCCTAACAAAACATGAACATGGAAGCACCACAAAGGAGAAAGAAAAAAAGAACTAAAAACATACAGTACATGGGTTGTCCCTATTACTTTTGTTTCTTTGCACTGAACCAGTTGCTCAAACAGACAAGCATTATGACATTTTCAGATGACAGGGCAGCTCGCTTCTTCTGAACAACATGTCCAGAAAGTGAAAATAACCTCTCACATGGTATGGATGTGGCAGGTGCTGCCAAGTACTTGCGTGCAAGGTAGGCCATCTTACTGCGTGCCCCTTCATGCTTGGACCACCATTTCTGGGGACAGTCCTCAATGTCAATAGTTGACTCTGCCCTGTATCGCTCCACACAGTTCTCCATACACTCCTCCTCTTCATCAGATGAAGACTCTGAGACAAGCATGAGAGCTGATCTTTTCTTAGATGGCTCATATGTTGCTGGTTGTTCAGGCTGTGCAGGCCTCTGCCACTCCCTCAGCAACGCACTGATCACCTCACCTCAGCCCTGTCAGGTCTGCTCAGACACTTAAGATCCAGTGCTGTTGCAACTCTAAGCCACATGATATTAGTTTTTTTTCCTTGCACTTCTCCATTTCTACTTTGAAGGTCTCCTTGAACGTAACCATGTAAGCTGGGTCATCCTCAGAGACCTCCATCACTCGCGACAGGTGACACAAAGCTGGCAGCACCACTGAGCAGGAAACAAACTCCTCCCCTCCCAAAAGTTCAGTTATATACCTGCAGTTTTAGAGAAATACACTTTATTAAGAATTTGTTACATTCACTCAATAAAATAAAATACTTTATACACACACACACACACTTTACACACACACTTTCCTATCCTGCTCAAACGGCAGCTGCCTGGCCGCTGCAATCATGTTGCGTGCACTGTCAGTGGTCAGCGTGCTGACTTTATGTTCAATTCCCCACTGTCTAGCTACCTGCATAAAGTGCTCGGCGAACATGTCAGCGCCTCTCCTCCGTCTTCATAACGGCAAAGCATGCAACTGAAGTTCCCACTTTGGTGAAAAATAATGCGCTGTTAGCCCAAGGTAACTGTGATTACTTAGAGAAGTCCAATAGTCTCCGGTGAGTGCAAACGTGTTGGTCTGCCCCAAAGCCTGACTTTGGCTTTCTCATCTTCATACAAGTTGTGTATCTTGGTTACAGTGGTGGCTCTCGAAGGCAATTCATACATGCAGTCCTTGGATGCTATGCGAATTATTTCAAGTAGCCCCTCATCCTCCTCAATGTTAATCGGCCTGCAAGCTGTAGCCACCCATTTTGCTATGGCTGTTGAAAGTTTGTTGGTTGTAGAATTGTCCAGACGTCTCCTTTGAAAACTATCCAGCGTGAACTGCCTTTGGCGAGAGGGAGGAGGGCTCTCTGCGTTAGCTGTGTGCTTGGCTAGAGAGTGGTATTTCAGACTGGACGTACTACGGTGATAACTCAGTTCACATCGACAGTAAATACAAATCACTTTGGTCTTGTCAAGAAAACCATCTGGCATTGCTTTAAAATGGAACTTGCCGTTCAAAAAACCTTTTTCTTTATCCATTTCTGCTCACATCTACAACTGCTGCATTGCTTCCTGGTTTCTGAAAAACCGGGGCGGGCCAAAGGTCACAGGCCGGAAGTGTGTGAGTGCGTTAATTCTGCATCAAAAAAATTAAAGGCATTAAAAATTTTTTGCATTAACACAAACTTTTATGGGAAATGAATTATTTACAGAGCAGATTATAGCTATTGCTTACCTTCTAAAAATAAACCCATATTTTATGGTTACCGTTGTTACTGCAAAGGTTCAAACACCAAGGAATGTTTTTTTTTCTTTTACAGCTGACACATCTGCAGTTTTTGCAAAATAGGTTCACACGGTCTGCAGTTTCTTGCACTCAGTTCCCTGACAGTAAAATATACTTGTAATTTTTCTTTTTATCAGTAAAACAGCATTATTTTAAAAACGTGTGATATTTAAAAGAAGCATCTGTTCTCAGTTTAAGTGGGTTTGTTTTCATCATCTATTGAAAATTATCAAATTAAAACTTGTTCTCCTGGGAGTGGGCGGGCCTGGAAAGAGTCCAGGTCAGATTGTGCCAGGAGATGATCTGTAGCGTGCAGGAATGAAGTTGGACAACCTGATGAGAAGGAAATAATTGTGTGGCTACAGGTGTGTCGTTTCTGAGAAACAGTGATCAGGATGATCCAAGAACAACATCAGTTATTACTTCATATTTCCAGTGTAAAGAATGATTGTCTGTGTAAAGATATAAATAGATGAGAATAAGATGCAGAGTTATAAAGTACACAATTGTTTTTTTTTATTTTAATTTCCCTTTTTTTAAATTGTTCTTTGAATTGTTGCCACATAATTTAATTTCAGTTCTCAACATTTTAATTTTAACTAACAGAATCAGCTTAATGCTGAAATCAATAATCTCATCAGGAAACTACATCCACACAGATATTTTCACACAGTCTAATGGACATAAAATTGTGTTTGTGCATTTCCAAAGAGCTACAAGAGGGGGGATTTATTTGTATGTCCATGCTTGTCTCAGCATGTTTCCATAAAAAGTCACACATATCACACATATTTCCCATTTTCCCAGCAAAATATAAAGAAGTGAGGGGTGGCTCAAGACTTTTGCACAGTAGTGTTCTTAAAGCTAATCCTGTTGCAGCACAAAAATCCGAAATTAACTTGATATCTCTGCATAAATATGTACACGTTGATATTTATTTGATACCTTTTTTTTTTCTTTTTTTAAATTAATCTACTCATGGCTTTCTCTCCCACTGCCTTCTTTAACTTGGAGGCCTTTAAAGACATGAAAGCTCAGTTGTGCGTCTTTGACTCACTTTAAGGTTTTTGACATTCAAGTCTGGAACCAAACATGCTTTCAGGTGGTGGATCAGCAGCACAGTTGGCCATTGTAAAATGAGTTTGTATCGCCATCTGCTGGACGTTTGATGTATTGACCTGACTCCCCAGGGAAACAAGCCTTTGTTGTAGCTGCGTGTGTTTAATCTTTTGCATTCTGTCATTCAAACTTTAATGGTTCAAACAAAAAAGTCCTAATCTGGAAAAAAAGACTTAAATAAGAGTAAAAATGAAACT
>JAQSNX010007664.1:0-15702 GCA_029532605.1 Oreochromis grahami | reverse complement strand
CTGCTCCGCCTACGCCGTCGTCTGGGCCAGCTTCTGCTTCTGCTCCGCCTGGTCCAGCTCCAGCTTCTGCTTCTGCTCGCGCCTACGCCGCCGCCTGGTCCAGCCTCTGCTTCAGCTTCACCTCGTCTGGTCCTGTGCCAACCAAGCCTCGACCAGTACGCCTGACGCTTGAGAGCCGCCGCGTCTTCCACGCGGCCGGCCTCCGGACCCGCTCTGCTGCCGCCGCCGTCTTCCACGCGGCCGGCCTCCGACCCCGCTCTGCTGCCGCCGCCCTTCCACGCGGCCGGCCTCCGCTGACCCGCTCTGCTGCCGCCGCGTCTTCCACGCGGCCGGCCTCCGACCCGCTCTGCTGCCGCCGCCGTCTTCCACGCGGCCGGCCTCCGGACCCGCTCTGCTGCCACTTCTTACGTGGCCGGTCCCCCGGAACAGCCGGACTATGAACTTTTGTGTTGTCGCCCCCGGGTCGACCTTCTGTCTCCATGGACGCTGTTTCCTTGGACTCCAGCATCTTTTGTTTTGGACTGTTTTTGTATGTTTCTGGGCTCTGTTTTGGTCTCCTGCTCCTTGTGTTCTGTTTGGTTTCGGTCCCTCCGTCCTGGTCCCCCGCCTCCCGCCCTGGTTGGGTTGTTTTCCGTTTTCTTGTCTTTTGGTTCTCGGGTTTGGGCTGTCTGGAGTCAGCCCTTAAGGGGGGGTACTGTCATGGTCCTGGGTCATTTTGACCCAGTGTTCTTAGTTTTCCTGTGGTTTTATATTTTGTTTGTGTTCATAGGATTGTTTGGTATTTGGATTCCCCCGTGTCCGTGCGTGTATTGTGGTGTTTGTTCTGGTACTGTGTTCCATCCTTTGTGTTCTGTATTCTCCTCATAACCTCGTGTATTCCTTCTTGTTCTCATGCCTCTCTCTGTGCTCCTCTCTGTGCTCCTCTCTGTGTACTCTGTGTTGTGTTTAAGGTCCACATCTTAGTGTCAGTATTTTCAGTTTCGTGTCCTCCCCGCTCTGTCATAGGTGATTGTCCTCAGCTGTGTTCCCCGTGTGTGCTCCCACTTCCCTCGTTAACCCTCTGTGTATTTAGGTCTGCGTCTCCCTCAGTTCTGTGTCGCGTTCTCCCTCTTGCTGTGTGGATCTCCTTGTGTCTCCCCATGAGTCTTAGTTTGTTATATCCCAGTTTAGTTTAGTTTGTATGCCTTTTCCCTGCCAGCCAATAAAGCTGTGACTTTGAGTTTATACCTTGAGTCTGAGCGCCTGCATTTTGGGTCCTACTCCTGCCTGCCACACTGCACTCCTTGACAGTGACACTGACATTACTATAATGTGGTATAATTAAATATGTTATGAGATTACATGCTAAATGACTGAAGCTGCATTTTTTTAAAGATTTGTATTGCCTTCATGTTGTAATGGTCAGTACTCTTATCTATACGACAGTCTTGATATCTCACTAACATGAGCAATGCCCACTAGTGTAAGAATGAACAGGATAGCTTAAATAGGTATGTCGATAAACTTGAACTTTTATATATTGTCTTGTTCTTGTTTTTGTGTGTTCTGGCCACGTTCTGGCGATGTTCCTCTAATAGTATAGTTGTATGCTGGCATTATGCTAACTGTCCTAAGGACAATGAATTGATACCTGGCATCATGAATTGATACCAACCACAAAGGGTGAGTATGTGTTCTTGTTCTCTATGAATGTTTTAAAAACAAATCAAGTAGCAGTAGTTACTAACACCCGAATGCATGTTGTTCACTGACTTATACCGCTCCTCCTGCTTCGATGTGAAGAGGTTAAAATGATTTGGTTTGTCATTTCTCTTGCATATGAATAAATTACATTTGTTTTGCAATGAGAAACAGGAGAAGTAAGAGCATGGATGTGTGAGTTCCTACTAACAACAACACTCACATACAGTGTAAATTATGAAGTTGCTGACACATTTTCCTGTTGTAGTTCCATCTGGTGCACTGTCCATACCACCGTCCAGTACAACTGCTGAAACTCAGGCAGCATCAGCCGATGGTACAAAACAACTATAATGTTTTTCATATAATTAAATGTTCTGTTTATTGTGTCTAGAGTAAAAAAAAATGTTTCCATTACTCTTTTCTATTACTATACCTGTAGGTGCAGCCTCAGGTGTGAAGAGGAAGTCACCTGTGCCCCTCCCACAGGAGCTGGCATTTCTATTAAAGGAGACCACAGGTCAGTCAAACAGCAGGGCCTGAGTCAAATCCTGGTCCCTCTCTATTTTCATTTACGGTTGATGTTCAGTTAAACATCTGCTTAATGCACAGATCATTAATGATAGCAAATTATTCACACTCACGTTACATTTTGTCATCTTGCTCATAATTTGAACAAATGAATTACAGAATGACTGCATTCATTTGTTTCAGAACCCAGTACAGATGCTGCTTCCACATCTGTGCGCAAAGTGCTGACTTTTGAAGACAGCAGTGAAGATGGTGAGCGTATACACCATGTCTTTTTTTTCTGTGTATTCCAACAGAAACAATGTAAGAGTAACACTGTTTTGTCAAATATTTATGTTTCAATCCTAGCTCCTTCAGCTCAACCAGCTGTTCCAGTTCCAGTGGCTGGTTATGAGCACGACCTCAGCAGCTGGAATTGTTCTCCGCACCAGAAGCTGTGGATGAAGACTGAGCTTCAGGACCTTGGACTGTGGCCTGGGTCTCGACCAGTGCGTCATGCAGGGAACGCAATTTCACTCTGGCGTCTCCCTCCACAGCCTGAGCTCATAGATACAGTGGCTGACCTTCCATCCCCAAATTTCTTCCAGCTCCACCCCTTCTTTATTTGGAAACCTGAGAGTGCTATCATGGTCAGGTTAAGAAACAATTATATCTTGCCATGTCTCCATGGTTGCTTTCATTCACAAGTGGTCTCTGCTGGTGTGGGCAGGCCACGAGTAATTGTTGGCACCAGCGGTCAGTATTACATCCTGTCCTCACGACTCTGCTGCAGGGCTTGTCGCAGGAACTGGTTTGCTGACAATCCACGATGGCTGGAGAAACTGCCCAAAAGGTTTACCAACCTTCTCCCTGCTTTTCTCACATACAAAAAGGCCATCTGCAAGTCTGTTATGGATGAGCTCAGGAGGACTGGCAAATCTCCAGCAGACATGGCAAACCAAATAAATGAACTCATGCACCTCAAGGACAAGCGAGCTCACCTGGCGTACCTCCATGCCACAGAATCAGTCTGGGATTCTGAGGCAGGAGCACATGGACAGAGGACCATTGGGCAGTTCCTGAGGAAGGAAAATAAGCCACAGGAGTTCAGGTCTTATGAAGACCCACATGCCTGGTGTGGCGTCTCTGTGTCCAGCCATTACCTGACTGACTGCCTGCTCGACGAATTCCGACGTCAACATCCAGCCATATCCAAACCCCTCCAGGGCACTTTTAGCCACATTTTCAGGTCTGACCACACCAGGAAGGTGGCACGAAAAGTCATGCTGGCATTTGGGGTCATGTCCATTTATTCCATAATGAATGAAAACTGGCTGATTGTTTCGTGGGTCATGGTTCAGTCTGAGACAGAAAGGTCCTTGGAGCCCATGTACCAGGGAATGGCCAAGAGGTACAGTGATGCAGGAGTGGAAAAGGCCGGCTACCACTGGGTGGACAAGTAAAAACCGTAATCATCGTTGTCATTCAAACTGCTTTCTGTCTGGAAAAACTGAGTTTTTCTTTTTAAGATCAATTTGATGGACACACATAATATTCCATATACTTACATGTATTTGTATTTCTTACATTTAGGGATTGCTGTGCTCCATTTAAGATCCCAGACTGCATTCCTGAGGAAAATCTATCATGGGATGCCTGGAAAACCACTCCTGCTGTTGTTGCTGCAGCCACATCTGGACCAGTGGCAAACAGCTGTGCCTCTCGAACCCACTACAATAAGAACATTATTGTAAAACTGGACCTGTTCCACTGCCTGAGGCGATTTTCGCGGGAGTGTACCTCTGAGCATCATCCTCTGTTCAGCACTTTCTGCCAGCTTCTCTCTGCTGTATTCTCAGTGGTTGATCAGGCGGACCTGAAGAGGCTCCAGGATGCTTATAAGTTCTGTGGCATCCATCCTGCAAATCCCACAAAGCAACACATAAGGGAGCACTGCAGGATCCAAATACCACAACCCACTGAGCTGCTGAACAGAGTGGAAAAGTCCTGAACCATTTTCACCTGGCCACAGACCCTAACAACGTCCCACTCTTCAAGCCATCCATGCTGAAGACGTGGCGCATTCAGAGAGTGCACATTCTGCATGGCTGCCTAAGTGACCCTGAACTCTCAGAGGGTGTAATGTTTAGGTACGGTGGGACTCTTCAGCTTAACCATGTCCCTGGTGAAGGTGCCAAGGTCCCCATCTGGATTCCTGTCCGAGGCACTTCACAGCAGGAGGGTTATCATTTCCACCAGGCCCAGTGGATCACCGGGACTCACATTTCCACTGAACTATTCCAGGCCCAGGGCATGACAGGGGTGGCACGATGGAACTACCAAACCAACAGCCTGCTGCATCCCACATCCAAGGTGCACATGTCCCGTTATGTGAAGCACTTGGCTAAGCTTCTCAACACCAATTCATCTTTGAACACAAGCCCAGAAAAACTTCTGGAGACTCAGCAGCTGTGGCACTCATTAACGGAAGGCAGTGAAACAACTAGTGTTCCCGTAGTCACCATAGAGCCTGCCGACTTTAACCCGCCTCCTCCTGCCCTGTCTGCACCACTGACTCAATAGAGAAGATTGTGGAGGGCATCTTAGAAAAGCAACAGCAGCAGCAGCCTGAGGGAAAAAGAAGGCAGACAAAGACTTGTCTTGCCTGTGGACAGCCCAAGTCTCAATATGAGACACATGGATCCACCGTCCACTATTTTTACCAGAGAGGGCCTGTGCTCTATTTCTATTGTTCCAACAAGGTGCATCAAACTTATGCTGCTGAGGGAATCAGTAACCCGAAAATGCCCTTTGAGGAATTTGCCCAGACAGAATTTTTCCAAAGGGATCTGGATGCTACCAGGAAGAGGTCAGAGGAAAGGATGGAGAAAAAGAGGAAAAGGCCAGAAACCCAACAAACAGGCCGCCTCTGCAGGTTCTGCCACATGGACCTGAAACAGGGACCAAATAGCCCACATGTTCATACGGGTTTCCCTGGAGTGGCAGGGAAATATATCTACTGCCCTTCAAAAGTGCACTCTCTGTACAGGGACAAGGGCATGGCCAAGGAGATGACCTGGAAGGACTTTCAGGAGTCTCCTTTCTATGAGGCAGAGAGACAAAGATGGGTGGAAGAAAAAAGGAAATAGGGGAGAAACAGTTTATATTGTAAATAAGATAGTTTTGTTCTACTTTCGTAATGTTTATTTTGTTTATATAAATAAAAACTGATTGTAAATATAAAATCTAAATAAATTGTGTTCTGTAAAAGCACAGCTCTCCCCCCAAAAGTTGTGAGTGCTGCCCTGAAAGCTTACATATTAATTCTAAATCACTTCATGTAATGATAACAAGCCATCCTTTCTCTAGTGGCGTCTCACAGCTTTTATCTTTATAATCTTTCTGGTTGATTTACATCATTAGAAACATGACTGATGTCTTTTATCTGTGTGACTGTACAGCCTGTTTCAGACATGACAACCAGACAGTGTCTGAAGTTATCTTTAATACATGCAACACAGCTGGAGGTAGTCCAGACACTTTCTCACTTCTGGTGATAATATTTTTGGTTTAGGTATTGTTGCTTGCTGGCTTGAAGCTTATCTACAAAAACAGTTCAATAATGAAAGATCATGTGGAAAAAAACGAACATGATTTATTGAGATACAGAAATAAATGTAACTGTTAGGCACTTAGACTCCAATGACCCATCATAGCAGAAGGAATCTCAGCAGTGGCAGGATTTTGCACAAGCCCCACCCCAGAGTCAACATGCTGGTAGTGATGAAGATGGAGGCTGGGACAGGGTTCCAAGTGACCACGGTGAGGAGGAGAAAGGAGAGGAGGCGGGCTGCATGGCTGAGGATCTGAAACGCAGAATAGCAGAAGCAGAAGAGCAACAGATTTAAAGCATGCAGAGTGGAGGCTGAGTTGCTTGGTGAAGGCAGGCAAGAGCATAACTGGAAGAAAGTAATGAAGCCAGTACTGAGTTTGTGCTGGAAAATGAATTCAGTGTGAAAAAAATCATTTTTTTCCAATGCCTGAAAAGCTGCGATTTGATTGGCTGTTTCTCCCTTACACCTATACGCAATGGGCCCCCCCCGTGGCAGGCGAGAATTCTACCACTGAACCACCAATGCTCACATGTGTGCCATTTTTCCCACCGAATTCGCGCCATTGCCCAAACGCTCCTCTCGAGGCCCAACGGTAAATGTGGCCCAATACAGCCAGGAATCACTCATCAAGGCAACGCTGTCGCAGCTCCCTGGTGGTCTAGTGGTCAGGATTCGGCGCTCTCACCGCCCCGGCCCGGGTTCGATTCCCGGTCAGGGAATCTGTGTTTTGACCCAGCTCCGGCTTACCCGACTGGGACAAGCGGTAGACAACGGATGGGCTGCCTTTGCCACGTACTGTGTATCAAGCGAAGGTCAAGGCCCATCTCCCCAAAAAATGGACCGTTCTTTGAGGCCGTCAACAAATGAAGCAGAGTTGCCAGTTCTTCAAGCCCAGGATGGGTTGCCGTCTTGGAGGTGAAGTGTGTGACAGGAGATCCTAAATTGGCTGGCCGAACTGCACACCAAAACATGCCTCGCGTGAGAATAGAGCTCACCACCTTCACTTTTCGAGACTTACGCATGGCAGGCGACAATTCTACCGCTGAGCCAACAACCCTTGCACGTCTACCAATTGTCCCACTGAATTCGCGCCACTCTCCAAAGCCTCCTCTCAAGATCCTTAAAATGGATGGACAAACTCTGTCACGTACCGTGCATCAAAGCAGATCGCTGTGACTCTTGCGTCAGGCTAAGAGTCACTACCTTCTGATTTCGAGATTCACGGGTGGCAGGCGACAGTTCTACTGCTGAGGCACCAACCCTTACACGTCTTCCGATTGTCCCGCCGAATTTGCGGCACTCTCCAAAGTCTCCTCTCAACAACATCTTGACTTAATGCAGATACAATGTCCAACCCAAGTGTGGTTTGCGCAGACTTCTTGTTCCAACTTACCAGTCAGGCAAGAATGACTTCAAATGATCTCTCTCAATGGACCGTGTTGGCAAAGGAACTCCAGGCAACCTCCAGAGACTCAGCTCGGGAGCTGCTGATAACCAATTATCAGCCCTTGCTCATCCGCTTCCAATGCAAAGACATTCCTAACCCTACCTACCTGGACAAAGTGTCCAAGAAGAAATGACAGGTAGGAGTCATTTGGGAGCCAACGTGTGGTGCCCCGCAATTTGGACCCGAGAAAAGAAAGAGGAGTTGTGGTGAAAGTTGGATGAAGTGGTTCCAGAGGGCCGGCACGCATCCATAGGGGAGGATCGCCTGCCACGCGCGAGTCTTGAAATCAAAAAGATGGGAAGGCTTTCCACCGGCAGAATGATTTGGATTGATCCATGTTCTAGATGTTGCATCAAAGGAGGCTGAAAATCCACTACAAACGGATGGTTCTCAGGCTCCAGCGTCCTCGAAATGGGTAGAAGCGGAAGAAAATGGATGGACCAACTCTGTACCAAAACACGTGCCTCGTGTGAGGCTCCAACTCACGACCTTCAGATTATGAGACTGACGCGCTGCCTACTGCGCCAACGAGGCTGAGAGTCACCCAGAAAACGGACGATTCCTCGAAGCCGCGCAGAAAACAAATTCAGCTTGGACAAACAAAGGCGAGTCCCCAGGTATTTAAGCCCTGAACGGGTCTTGGAGGTGAAGAGTGCCACAGGAGATCCTAAAAACGGATGGACCCATTCTGTCACATACCGCGCAAACGCGGTGCTGAGTCTTGTCCTGTTGAGGTGGCTCTCCTAGGGTAGGGCCATGCAGTTGTTTGGGTAAAGCTTTCTAACGGTCCGACCCTGCCTGCTGTCACGCCTTGGTTCCTGTGACGGTAAAGACCTGCGTTTCACACCTGGGCTTAAGTGATGACTAATATGACAGTCAACAACCCTCAAGTGGACAACCCCAGCAGGGATTAAATACCTGACAGTCTCCATCAATCGCTGCAGGCCTGAAGAAGCCTCTTGGATGAGGATTGAAAAGTCTTTGCGCACCACAAAAGGAATCCAGTCACCTTCCTTCTTTGCAAGACCTCAAGACTACCGTGACCGAGAACCTACACAGACATCTGATCTCGTTAACCCACCTCTAAAATATAAATGGCCTGTATTTATATAGCGCTTTTCTAGTCCCTAAGGACCCCAAAGCGCTTTACATATCCAGTCATTCACCCATTCACACACACTAAACTCTAGGACGCTGCTAGCTGCACCCACAAGCAAGAGCCCGTCATGTGATCTTGCGGAAATCTTGACGCCGTCTGGCAGCGACCGAGAAACAAACTTAATGCCTCTCAAGGCCCCACGCATAAAGGAAGTGTGCATTGGCCGGGAATCGAACCCGGGGCTCCCGCGTGGCAGGCGAGAATTCTACCACTGAACCACCAATGCTCACATGTGTGCCATTTTTCCCACCGAATTCGCGCCATTGCCCAAACGCTCCTCTCGAGGCCCAACGGTAAATGTGGCCCAATACAGCCAGGAATCACTCATCAAGGCAACTCTGTCGCAGCTCCCTGGTGGTCTAGTGGTCAGGATTCGGCGCTCTCACCGCCGCGGCCCGGGTTCGATTCCCGGTCAGGGAAACTGTGTTTTGACCCAGCTCCGGCTTACCCGAATGGGACAAGCGGTAGACAACGGATGGGCTGCCTTTGCCACGTACTGTGTATCAAGCGAAGGTCAAGGCCCATCTCCCCAAAAAATGGACCGTTCTTTGAAGCCGTCAACAAATGAAGCAGAGTTGCCAGTTCTTCAAGCCCAGGATGGGTTGCCGTCTTGGAGGTGAAGTGTGTGACAGGAGATCCTAAATTGGCTGGCCGAACTGCACACCAAAACATGCCTCGCGTGAGGATCGAGCTCACCACCTTCACTTTTCGAGACTTACGCATGGCAGGCGACAATTCTACCGCTGAGCCAACAACCCTTGCACGTCTACCAATTGTCCCACTGAATTCGCGCCACTCTCCAAAGCCTCCTCTCAAGATCCTTAAAATGGATGGACAAACTCTGTCACGTACCGTGCATCAAAGCAGATCGCTGTGACTCTTGCGTCAGGGAATGGCCAAGAGGTACAGTGATGCAGGAGTGGAAAAGGCCGGCTACCACTGGGTGGACAATTAAAAACCGTAATCATCGTTGTCATTCAAACTGCTAATCTGTCTGGACAAAGTGGGTTTTTCTTTTTAAGATCAATTTGATGCACACACATAATATTCCATATACTTACATGTATTTGTATTTCTTACATTTAGGGATTGCTGTGCTCCATTTAAGATCCCAGACTGCATCCCTGGGGAAAATCTATCGTGGGATGCCTGGAAAACCACTCCTGCTGTTGTTGCTGCGCCCACATCTGGACCAGTGGCAAACAGCTGTGCCTCTCGAACCCACTACAACAGAGGTTCCCAAAGTGTGGGGCCCACCCCCTAGGGGGGGGGGCGCGGCAAGAAAAGGGAAAAAAAACAAAAACAACGCTTGGACAATGCTAGCACGGGGCGCCCACACAAAGGCAAAGCAGGAGATGAAGCATTGCTGAATATGTTTCCAAACCATCTTCATTCTAAGCCAAAGACTAGAAATTATGGTGAAGCATATCTTCCCTTTGGTTTCACCTGCAAAAGTGCTGAGGTAGGTCTCCCTACAGAATTAGTTCTCCCCTGCATCGGGAGCAGCGCTGGGCTGTTCAAATCACGGACAAACAGTATCCCACAGTTGTTTATGTTTTTGAACCCATTTTGTAGAGGGGTTTTTTTGAAAAATGTATTGATAGCAATGTTGAACATTATTACACAGGAAAAAAAACAACTACATGTAAAATAATTGCACCGTGATGCCTCTGCCTTTCTAAATGCAGGGACAGTAATGGCCTGTATATGTAAGCGTGTAAAACCTGCAGAGTCAGATTAACAGTATTTTGTCTCTATCTGCCATTCTGCAATTCATCTCATGTAAACAATAACGTGACGCACAGTGTGACGTGAAAAAGGCACATACCTTTGACATTGCGTGACAAACTCTGTATTCCTTGTCCACATGTAAACGCAAAAAAAAAGGAGTTTTAAAAAAATCTCCGTTCTTGGTGATTCGATACGCCGTTTACATGTGGCCGAAAGAGCTGCGCGTTCAAAAATACCCGTGTAGGTGCGGACGGAGCGTAAAATAGTTGTTTTTTTATTTTCTTACTACCTGTAATTTATAGCATATTATTTGTATTTGCTTAATTGTTTAATAAATGTTTGAGGTGTGAAATAAACCGCAATGGAGCAAAATATGGGTGTGTGTGGTTGAAGGATGTGTTTGTGCGTGTGCGTGCGTGTGTGCGCGCGTGCACGCGCGGGGGTCGGGGGGAACGAACATTTTTCTTGTTAAACAAGGGGGGCCCAGCAAAAAAAGTTTGAGAACCACTGCACTACAATAAGAATATTATTGTAAAACTGGATCTGTTCCACTGCCTGAGGCGATTTTCGCGGGAGTGTACCTCTGAGCATCATCCTCTGTTCAGCACTTTCTGCCAGCTTCTCTCTGCTGTATTCTCAGTGGTTTATCAGGCGGACCTGAAGAGGCTCCAGGATGCTTATAAGTTCTGTGGCATCCATCCTGGGAATCCCACAAAGTAACACATAAGGGAGCACTGCAGGATCCAAATACCACAACCCACTGAGCTGCTGAACAGAGTGGAAAAGGTCCTGAACCATTTTCACCTGGCCACAGACCCTAACAAAGTCCCACTCTTCAAGCCATCCATGCTGAAGACGTGGCGCATTCAGAGAGTGCACATTCTGTGTGGCTGCCTAAGTGACCCTGAACTCTCAGAGGGTGTAATGTTTAGGTACGGTGGGACTCTTCCGCTTAACCATGTCCCTGGTGAAGGTGCCAAGGTCCCCATCTGGATTCCTGTCCGAGGCACTTCGCAGCAGGAGGGTTATCATTTCCACCAGGCCCAGTGGATCACCGGGACTCACGTTTCCACTGAACTATTCCAGGCCCAGGGCATGACAGGGGTGGCACGATGGAACTACCAAAGACTGGTGGACCTTAAGCAGCCAGATGTCATTCTCCCTTCTGTTTTTGATCCAGCTCTAGTGGTGGAGTTGAATGCAGCCTCCAGAAGAGTGACTGGTCAGGAGGAGAAGTACACTGCACTTCACCTCTCTGAGAGAGACACTGGAGAGCGCTTTGGGCTTGAATACAGAGATCCCTCTGAACTGGGACAAACACAAAACTCTGAGAAAAGATGAACCGGCTGCCCTTCAGCCCCGATCCTCTGTTCCAAAACCTGTGGCTGCCCAACTTCAGGTTCCAGCAGCGGGACCCTTCTCCAGCCTGGCACCGCTTGGTGTGTCATCCCCCACATGTCACAGTTCTGGGTCCGTTGGACCCAGTATTTTGAGTTGTTATGTTTTGGTGTGCTTTGGCATTCTGGATTCTTTTCTTATAATGATGATTATGAATCTATGTTTCGGTTATTCTCGTTTAGGGTTTAGTTCGTCTTGGCAGCCGGGGGATCAGTCCGCCAGGGCCTCTGCTCCTGGCCGCCGCCCAGCACACAATGCACCCGACCCCTATGGCGCCTCCTGCGGGTGGTGGGCCTGCGGGAGGATGGGCCCATGTCTCCTCTTCGGGCTGTGCCCGGCCGGGCCCCATGGACTAAGGCCCGGCCACCAGACGCTCGCCCTCGGGCACCCTCTCCGGGCCTGGCTCCAGGGCGGGGCCCCGGTAACCCTATCTCGGGCAGGACGAAAACAATGCGGTTTTCGTCCTGGTCGCGGAACACTGGACCAGCTCTTTATCCTCTCAAGGATACTTGAGGGTGCATGGGAGTTTGCCCAACCAGTCTATATGTGTTTTGTGGACTTGGAGAAGGCATTTGACCGTGTCCCTCGGGGTGTCCTGTGGGAGGTGTTGCGGGAGTATGGGGTGTCTGGCCCATTGCTACGGGCCATTCGATCCCTATACAACCGTTGCAAGAGTTTGGTTCGCATTGCCGGCAATAAGTCGGACTCGTTCCCGGTGGGTGATGGGCTCCGCCAGGGCTGCCCTTTGTCACCGGTTCTGTTCATAATTTTTATGGACAGGATTTCTAGGCGCAGCCAAGTGGTGGAGGGCTTTCGCTTCGGTGGCCTCAGAATCTCATCTCTGCTTTTTGCGGATGATGTGGTTCTGTTGGCTTCATCAGGTGAAGGCCTCCAGCTCGCACTGGAACGGTTCGCAGCCGAGTGTGAAGCAGCGGGAATGAGGATCAGCACCTCCAAATCTGAGGCCATGGTTCTCAGCCGGAAAAGGGTGGAGTGCCCACTCCGGGTCGGGGATGAGTTCCTGCCCCAAGCCGGAGATCGACAGACGGATTGGTGCTGCGGCTGCAGTGATGCGGACGCTGCACCGGTCCGTGGTGGTGAAGAGGGAGCTGAGTGTAAAAGCGAAGCTCTCAATTTACCGGTCGATCTACGTCCCTACCCTCTATGGCCACGAGCTGTGGGTAGTGACCGAAAGAACGAGATCGCGGATACAAGCGGCAGAAATGAGCTTCCTCCGAAGGGTGGCTGGCCTCTCCCTTAGAGATAGGGTGAGAAGTTCGGCCATCCGGGAGGGGCTCAGAGTACAGCCGCTGCTCCTCCACATCGAAAGGAGCCAGTTGAGGTGGTTCGGGCATCTGACAAGGATGCCTCCTGGGCGCCTCCTGGGTGAGGTGTTCCGGGCATGTCCCACCGGGCGGAGGCCGTGGGGCAGACCCAGGACACGCTGAAGAGATTATATCTCTCGGCTGGCCTGGGAACGCCTTGGTGTTCCCCCGGATAAGCTGGAGGAGGTGGCTGGGGAGAGGGAGGTCTGGGCTTCTCTGCTTAGGCTGCTGCCCCCGCGACCCGGCCTCGGATAAAGCGGATGAAGATGGATGGATGGATGGATGGGTTTAGTTCGTAGGTTTTGTGCTCTCATGTTTATTGCAGGTTTAGTTCAAGTTCCATGTGTCATTTTCTGTATGTCTCTCAGTGTCGTGTCTGCGTCCCTGTGTTGTGTTTTCTTGTTTCCTGTTTTATTGTGAAGGTCTGCGTCTCATGTGAATGTGTTCAGTTTTACCTCTTGTCTCATTAATTACTCCCAGCTGTGTCCACCACCTGTGTGTAATCTCCCTGTGTTTCTCTGAGTGTATTTGAGTCGTGTCTTCTGTGTTTGTAGTCGCTGGTCCATCTGTGTATCCACCCTGCTTCATCTGTGTGTTTCCCTGCTGTCTACCATCGTCTGCCTCTGCTCGCCCTCTTTCATGTTCGTGTTCTGGTTTCCGCGCTGTAGTTTAGTTGTTTTCCAGTATAGTTTAGTTTGTCTTCGTTTGCCGTTTTCCCTTTGTCGTTTATTCAATAAACCACCTTCACACCTTTACAAGTGCCTACAATTGGATCCTCTTTTTCATCTCCACACGGCTCATCTCACTCTCCGTGACAGTACGGACCAGCCAGCCATGGATCCAGCGGCATTCAGTCAACCCAGGGAGCTTCAGGAGGCCGTTATCAACTCTGCTTCTAAATTAATCAACCAGTGGTTAGCGCATGAGTCACTCGCCGTGACACCGCACCAGCACCACCTGTCACCCACCCTTTCTCTGGTACACTTTTAAAGCAGGAGTTAGCATCAGAAGACACCCAGCAACCTACAACAGTCATGGGTAAGTTAACATAACGGTATTGTTAAATAATTCCGTGTTGTTATTATTATTATTATTATTAGTTCATTAAATGATATGAGTAACTATTACTATTGTTTCCCAGAAATCTTGGGAAAACTTCTCAACACTAATTCATCTTTGAACATAAGCCCAGAAAAACTGGACACTCAGCAGCTGTGGCACTCTTTAACTGAAGGCACTCTCCGCCTGCCACGCGGGAGGCCCGGGTTCGATTCCCGGCCAATGCACACTTCCTTTATGCGTGGGGCCTTGAGAGGCATTAAGTTTGTTTCTCGGTCGCTGCCAGACGGCGTCAAGATTTCCGCAAGATCACATGACGGGCTCTTGCTTGTGGGTGCAGCTAGCAGCGTCCTAGAGTTTAGTGTGTGTGAATGGGTGAATGACTGGATATGTAAAGCGCTTTGGGGTCCTTAGGGACTAGAAAAGCGCTATATAAATACAGGCCATTTATATTTTAGAGGTGGGTTAACGAGATCAGATGTCTGTGTAGGTTCTCGGTCACGGTAGTCTTGAGGTCTTGCAAAGAAGGAAGGTGACTGGATTCCTTTTGTGGTGCGCGAAGACTTTTCAATCCTCATCCAAGAGGCTTCTTCAGGCCTGCAGCGATTGATGGAGACTGTCAGGTATTTAATCCCTGCTGGGGTTGTCCACTTGAGGGTTGTTGACTGTCATATTAGTCATCACTTAAGCCCAGGTGTGAAACGCAGGTCTTTACCGTCACAGGAACCAAGGCGTGACAGCAGGCAGGGTCGGACCGTTAGAAAGCTTTACCCAAACAACTGCATGGCCCTACCCTAGGAGAGCCACCTCAACAGGACAAGACTCAGCACCGCGTTTGCGCGGTATGTGACAGAATGGGTCCATCCGTTTTTAGGATCTCCTGTGGCACTCTTCACCTCCAAGACCCGTTCAGGGCTTAAATACCTGGGGACTCGCCTTTGTTTGTCCAAGCTGAATTTGTTTTCTGCGCGGCTTCGAGGAATCGTCCGTTTTCTGGGTGACTCTCAGCCTCGTTGGCGCAGTAGGCAGCGCGTCAGTCTCATAATCTGAAGGTCGTGAGTTGGAGCCTCACACGAGGCACGTGTTTTGGTACAGAGTTGGTCCATCCATTTTCTTCCGCTTCTACCCATTTCGAGGACGCTGGAGCCTAAGAACCATCCGTTTGTAGTGGATTTTCAGCCTCCTTTGATGCAACATCTAGAACATGGATCAATCCAAATCATTCTGCCGGTGGAAAGCCTTCCCATCTTTTTGATTTCAAGACTCGCGCGTGGCAGGCGATCCTCCCCTATGGATGCGTGCCGGCCCTCTGGAACCACTTCATCCAACTTTCACCACAATTCCTCTTTCTTTCTCGGGTCCAAATTGCGGGGCACCACACGTTGGCTCCCAAATGACTCCTACCTGTCATTTCTTCTTGGACACTTTGTCCAGGTAGGTAGGGTTAGGAATGTCTTTGCATTGGAAGCGGATGAGCAAGGGCTGATAATTGGTTATCAGCAGCTCCCGAGCTGAGTCTCTGGAGGTTGCCTGGAGTTCCTTTGCCAACACGGTCCATTGAGAGAGATCATTTGAAGTCATTCTTGCCTGACTGGTAAGTTGGAACAAGAAGTCTGCGCAAACCACACTTGGGTTGGACATCGTATCTGTATTAAGTCAAGATGTTGTTGAGAGGAGACTTTGGAGAGTGCCGCGAATTCGGCGGGACAATCGGAAGACGTGTAAGGGTTGGTGCCTCAGCAGTAGAACTGTCGCCTGCCACCCGTGAATCTCGAAATC
>JAQSNX010007663.1:0-17486 GCA_029532605.1 Oreochromis grahami | reverse complement strand
TCGTTGGTCTGGTGTTCCTAGATTTTGGCCAACCCCTTCATGGTTATTGCTGTGTTTATGGGAGCCCAAACGCCATGACACTTGACGCCAGTTGCTGTCTCGGCAGTCCCTACATCTGTCTCTGCTGTGAAGGGTCCTCATATCTCCGTGTCCCCGTCTGGTGTCTGTTCCTTTCTCTGCAAGAGACAGAAAACCAAAACACCTCTCTGCCTAGCATTGATAATCTATTATATATTATGTTAGGACTCTCTGACCCAAAACTTATTCTAATCATAATCTACGTGTGTGTAAAAGAAATCAAAAATTAATGAACCATTTCTAAGTCTAACATACCGTAAGCTTAAGTTTTACCATACCTAAATTATTAAACACAGAAAAAAAAGTCAAAAAATGTTCATAAAACCATTGTTTGCTTTTCAGACTCAACTCCCCTCTTTTTGACACACTCCCATGTGTCAATCCATCGGAGCTAGAAAATTAAAAGAGAAGGTTAGTGACATCATATCTCAGAACTCAAAATTAGCAACCAACGGGTTAAATCTGCAGTTCCACACTCTCGTGTGAAGCTACAGTCTCCTCCTCCGGTCTCTCTTATCCTCCTGCTCCTGCAAAAACAAAACAAAGCGAAGCATCCACCCTTCTCTTGCCGGCTAGGTGAATTGTTTGTTGGCATTTACTAATCCTAAAGTTGGTGCAGTCATTGTCTCAGTATCAAGTCAGTCAAAACTTTTAGTCCGTCCATCACCGTCCAGTCACATGCATTCATTCACACCCATTCATACCAGATGTTGCTGATAATGGAGTCTCACGCGCGACCTATTCGAGCATCCATCACCAGCAAGATGATGTCATAATTTTAAAAGGAAAACAATTCCTTGTTTTTTGGACTGGATTGACTCGCTGCAATCCTGTTAGACTCAGGACTTACCACGCAATCAGTGTCCCATATAAGTGAATTTCTCCCAAGCCAATTACAATCATGGAGAAGCACACTTTGCAACTGTTTTCAGTAATAATATTTTATAGCGCTTTAAATTTCAATCTTTCAGGCCTGGTTTAAAGAGCTGATTGTTAAATCATGAACTCACAAAATATCACCGGTGGATCACACCTCTCAGATTTTCTTATCTCAGTGCACTGTAACAAAAACGAAAACAGATGTAACCAACAAAATACTAATAAATAAACACAAACTAGGGCCCGTTGCAGACATGTCCAAACATAAAATCATCTCTCTCTCAGTTAGAGAAAGAAAACAACCCAAAGCTCACTGATAAACTCAAAATTGCATCATAAAACAGAAGTGATGCACACGTCCCCGAGGCTCAAAACCGCACCATAAACTAGCGTCTGCTTTACCTTTAATCGGGGTGAAGTAAATATTTTGCTTATAATTTTATGACCGCAGCCCTCGAGGCTCAAAACCGACACCATAAACCACCGTCTAACCTCTATTCAATGTGCTGAAACCAACAGCCCCTCACTACTGCACTTACGGCCACATCACCAGAACACGGCCGCATCATAAACCAAAACCTACGGACGCGTTACGCGTCACTGGCGCTCAACCGCACCGTATGCCAGTATCTGCTTAACCTTAATTTTATACTAATTTCATGGCCTCATCAATGAGGACTCAACCGACACCATAAACCAACTTCAAAACCTCTATTCAATGTACTGGACTTATGGCCGCATCTCCAAAAGATTCTAATGTATTATTGCTACAGAAGTCAGTCTTAGACAAAGTTAAATGTGGAAGGTAAAGTGGGCTGCAACTAGCTCAACGTAGTATATTATTAGTTTCTTGGTAGAAGCAGTTTAACTGCAACTAGCTCAACGTAGTGTATTATTAGTTTCTTGGTAGAAGCAGTTTATCTGACACACTGGAATTCGGCCTCAACTTATGCTGTTAGTATCTCGTGCCAAAAACCAGACATCAACAAATTTAATGTGAAATACGTGTAACTCAGCGAACAGATTAATTTGGAAAGCCCAATATGCACATTTGGTATTTATAATACAACAGGCTGTGCTTACTTTTCTGTTTAGGCCGGCCCTCTGTTCGCCCCTCGCCCCCACGATCTCACCACAGGCCAAATCTGCCCTTCCTCAGCACACCCAAAGATCGGGTCACCAGGCACCAAGTTGTTAAAATCTCCCAATTCTTTTAATCTTTGGGCTGAAGGAAGGACAATACTCGGTGTATAAATGCTCAATCAACAATATTTTATTTCCATACAATTCAACACTTAAGAGCATAAGAACCATCATGATGGGGAGACCTGCCTGCAGAGGGTCACAGCAAGTCTCAAAATGGTGACGGGTTAATCAGCCGTTAATGTGCCGTTAATGCTTACCTCCACAACAGGTTACTCAGCCTTTTATAGCCTCTAGTAGCCCCCACCTAGTCGTAAAAGCCTAAACATTCACATTCTTTCTCTCACACGGCGCCTAAGTTATGACCTCGTCTCCCTGTCTTTCTGCTCTCTGTAAAGGTGGGGGTATGGAATGTGGTCTGTCTCTTCTATTATAGGCACAAGGTCTCCTGCACACAACATTCTCTTCATGATTCAGCAGTATGTAATGTCAAAAAACCATGTAACACATTCAACAGTGTCGAATAATACAGGTCAATCCAATAGATCTAATGATTTTCACACTCTTCTAAGTCAGAAGTATAATGCAAACTAAAACTACATACTGATCACACACTCTATATTAAGGGGTATAATATGATCTACAGCAGTATCATAATTCAACTACTTTGATTATATATATAAGGTAACATATGATAACAGAATAATCTCACACCAGCAATGTCTGTAAACATATATTCAGTCACCCACTGGCGCTGAAAGGCTCTGCTTTCAGAATCAACATTTCTCTCCACCATTGTGCATGGCTAGCTTCGCAATAACAGAAGTTTGACTTGATTGACACGGGAATCTTCCCAGTTAGCCTAGCGTTCAGCAACGAGGCTGCAGCGCTGCATTATGGGATCTGTAGTTTGTATATTATTAGCGCCTCATATCGCCGGGCCATGCATAACAATAATAGTACATCTATATAAAATGATCTCGCGGGCCGGATATGCGCCGGGCCGGATGTGGCCCGCGGGCCTTGACTTTGACACGTGTGGTAGAGGGTGGAGATCCTTTGTTCTATCCCAGATAGCAAGACGACATCTAATTGATGTTGATTTTTCATCTGATCCGTCGTTATGGTCAGGGTTGAAATGCCAATGTTTTAACAACATTGAAATACTGTGGTAAACCGACAGTCTTACTATAGGGACGTTGTAATGATGTTGATTTACTGTTGTTTTTTTGTCATTGATATTTGATCTATTTGTAGTCGACCAGGTGACAACAACAACGTCGAGAAAACGTCATTTATAGTTGACCATCATTCGGCGCCGGTCACCATCAAAAAGCCATCGATTTGTAGTTGAGCGTTAAATTGCATTGCAACTGAGCGGGTATAAAGTACCGGAGAAAGTAGATTTATTGTTCTTTTGTTATCAATGACTTTGGTCTAGTTCACCAGCTTTAAAAAATTGTGTCGACGTGCAATTTATGTATAGTTGACCGGGAAATTAAAGCAGCGATCACTTGGACTATTCCGCAGCACCCCTCTCACAGTGGTACATCCCTCCAGGTAACCATTGTCTTGTACAGTAGAGCGGGACATTAGATTTACTCTCAGCGGAATTGACCGGAGAAGGCATCAGTTCATGCACTGCACTGGCCTGCACCACAATTAGTATAAGGTAAGAATGAATGAATTTTCTTCTATTCGTTATTTCCACGGTCACGTTTGAATAACAGTAAAAAAAAAAAAAAACTTGTTCATGTACAGTTGTTGCTGTAAGATGAAAGTAGACAAAATGTGGGAGCCTGAAATTGTGTCTACTTTCATTTTACAGCAACAAATCAATTGCACTGCGAACAAAGTCTGTCAACAAAGAAAACATTTTCATTTCATACTTTTCCATTATATTCCCTTACAAAGCTAGCTTTAACGCTTCGAGGGTTCCTTTGGTCTTGCCATCGCCTCGGCGCTTGACCCAGACTTTCGCTCTGTAGTTGCTTTTTAGCATAGTACTACAAAAAATTGTAAATCTGTGATATATGATTGATAAACATAAAGGTAACTATATAAATGTGTTCAATGACTTTGTTACTTTTAATGATTGGAGAGCACCCGCTTCAATTCGCACTCAATTCAAACTTTACGTTGCACGCTCACCTAACGTTACGTTGCACGCTCACCTAAAGTTACGTTGCACGCTCACCTAACGTTACATTGCACGCTCACCTACCTTGCGTTTGCACCTTTTGTCCACACGTAAACTGCGTTTTCGTTAACTGAAAACTGAGATTTTTAAAGACACCTGCCAGGGTGGATATTTTCGAAAACTCAATTTTAGCATTTACGTGTGGACGAGGAAAACGGAGAAAACGCAGCGTCAAAGGTGTGTGCCTATTTTGACGTCACATTGTGCGCCACGTTTTTGTCTCGGTGCCATGAATTCCTACAATGGCAGACTTAGACAAAATACTGTTTATTTTAGTATCTTCAGTGTTTAAATGCTTACATATACACACGCAGTTGCTGTCCCTTCACACATAGGACTCGGTTCAGCTTCTATGAGCCGTCTTTGTATCTAGTTTTCCCTCTTTATTGACATTTGTGCCCTTCCTCTTTTTTCGGATCTGATTTGGTAACTGCCATCCACCCATCAATAAGTAAGAAACTCACGTCCTTAAATAAATTCCTAGTGTTAAACAATTTCCTTATTTGGCTATTTTCAAATATAGCACTATTTGTTTAATCTGATATACACTGACAATGACATCACGCTGGTCAAGGAGGCGCAAATTACGGAAAATGGTTGAGGCAGCAGATTCAGATATACTCAGGCACTTTAAAGAGATGGTTGCTGAAAAACATAACCAAAACGGCAATGCACAAGTTGAAGTTAAGCGACCGCAGGTTGGAGAAGAGTCTGGTGTGTCCCACTGTTGTCACCCAGGTATAGACAGTCAAGTATTTACCAGTCGCTATGAGCAGATTTCAGAAGTATGTGAGACCTATGTATCACCCGACAAGGATAATGACTGTGACTTTAGTTTTGACAGCTTTGGTTGTGTCAAGGTTCAAAAATATTGAGGGGGAATCCAAAAATAACCACAGATCCAGCCGGGTGCAATTAGACGGCATTTTAATGAACACGTGTGAGTCCAAACGCTGTGCAGATTTCAGCGTCGAACTACCTTACAATAGCCAAACAAGGGTTTTATAGGGTTGGGGGTGATACTGCCCCCCCCCCCCCCCCCCCAGACATAATACAGCATACGTCAACTCAAAACCACAAACATTCAGTAAACTTTGAACACAGTCATCGTCTTCGGCTCGGCCCCAGGTGCTTCCTCTCAGCTCGTCTTTGCTGTCGCTTATCTCTGGGACATCTGGTGTACTTCCTGGAACAGACTAACATGTACGCCTCGACTTCTTACCTACTAAAGTGAATCTACTATGGTGTGTATGTATATGTCAGCTTCTGCTGCCCTCTGTTTCACCCTTCACTTCATCAGCTACACCTGGGTAACCTTTTCACTAGACAGAAGGCCAGCACAACTGAAACTCTGTGTGTGTATGTCTCGTCTGTCTGTGCGTGCACGCTGCATGTGCTCTCTGAACCTTAGTTGACCTCAACTTAGGCAACCAGGCTAAGGCCATCCTGTGTGTAATGATCTTGACTTACATGTAAAATGTATAAAACAACTGTTTCAATCTAACACAACTACTCAAAGCTTAATCCGCGATAAATGCATAATCAAATACCCTACTCTTAACTTGCACTCACTCTGCTTTCGGTTTCACTTCTGCAGAAGCATGCCCTGCAGAAGTGTTTCCTGTCAGCCTGCAACTCAGTCTCTCACCCACTGAAGACTATATGTAAGAATATAAAAACATTCAAAAGCCTTTACAATTATAGATTACTGGACTTGTAATAAAGACTAATATAATACCAATATATTTGAACATCTGAATGCATCTGCATGCAACATCACTCTCAATAATGAAATGGTAATGTTGATTATAAAAATAGCAGCAAATAATAGCAGTAAAGCATTTCTCCTCTTGACAGTTGCTATGCACCACCGTTTGATTCTGATGCTGAAGCTGATGACGAAGCGCCAAATACTGAATTCTTAATAACAAGTTTAAGATACTGGGCTTCTACATTTTCAGTCTCGTTGGTGGCAGTAACAGCACTTGATTATACACACAAGCACTTGCATACACATTTAAGACATGAGACATGCTAATTCCATCTCTTAAAATTTGTCTATAGGTGAGACGCTTTGCCTTGATTGGAGGGATCACACTGGAGGTGCAAGTCCGCCGTGTAATGGCTTATGCCATTACAAACGAGCTAATCTGGAGATGGAGTCTTTGGTCTTTGGCTTGTTTAGTCCTCGGGTTGTACAGTTTGTACAGCCCGAGGACCCCATGTTTATTTTGTTTTCAAGGACACACGGCACACCATGCTAAGACTTATCACTTTTTCAGCTCATAGCTCTTTGGGAATCAAATGCGGCAGTTTGCAGATTTACGCCTGGTGACTTCCATGTTTATCAGCCTAGGAGTTTACATACTTTCTCCCTGCTCAAGAGAGTTAACAAGCGCTTATTCATGTGCTCTAATTCACTTTTTTTGTTTGTGTGTGTGTGTGTGTGTGTGTATTTTTGTCCTAGATGGCCTGACACAGCAGGTAGGAGTGAACTCTATGTTCGAGTTTGTCTTTGCACAAGCAGTCCAGAAATGGCACCGATACTCACCAGATCGCATGGGTGGCTCAGGACGCACATCATCCATCCCCATCCCGGAGTAAAAATTAGAAACTTATGTAACTTATTTAAGTATTGATGGAAACATGCAGTAGTTTAGTATTGGTTAAAATACCTTTATAGAAAGGTAGATTTCCAGTCACGATTTAACTGTTGTTTTAATAAAAAACAACTGTGCGAAAGAGGTGGAAAATCAACATCATAGCTCAACAGTGTTTCAATATCAGAATCTGACATTGTTTCAATGACAACCGTATTAGCAAATATAACGTTGAATCAATGTCAGGTTTCAACATTGGTTTAATATCAAAATCTGACATTGTTTCAATAACAATAAAGGGTGCAAGAGTGACGTTAGGTCAACGTCACACCTCAACGTTGATTCAACGACATCGCCTGATATTGACTAAACATTGTTTCAATGTTTCCTTGCTATCTGGGATCTTACCTAAGGTTTGGCTAAAACAAAGACAGCTTGCAGATCTGGGAGGAAGCAGGGAGGCAGGGAGTGATTTAGCCATCAGACTAAAAACACAAGCTGTCTCAGCTAGGTTAATCTAGTCTTGTTTTTTTTAGAAATGCATGATTCTGTCCAGATCAAGACAGTCAGTAGTCAAAATCCTGCCTGGTTTTAGAGGTTTAAAAAGAAAACCAATGATTCAAAGAATGAAAGAACAAATCTACAAGACTGGTAAAAGCATTATCTGTAGTCAGACCTGTAGAACACCGACATCAACAAAATGCCTAAAAACTGAAACACATGGGTCACAGCAGCCAGACTATTTTGTGATAATTTCATTTCCAGTTGGCACAGAGCAGCAAAAACACATGGGTGAGGTCCAGTTCTGTGACTCGTGTTTGGAGCTCCCTGCTTATATCTCTCAATATAAGCAGTGTCTATTTGGATTAGTTATACTAAATTCAGCCATCATTCATTGTTGTTATGAAGAAGAAACTATCCATGGAGACCAAACCAGTTTTTGTATAAGTCTGGAAACCTGCTTTTTAATCCTACTTAGTTTGAAAGGATAGTCTAAGGGGACTAACTTCCTTTTGGAGCCATCCTCAAGTGGCCAAAAATACAGTTTTGGGCTCTTGAGGATTAGCTTCATTTTTCAGCCCCTGGGGTTACTGATTGGGATTTTTGTGTTTGACTTTGACTTTCTCATTTTCTTTTTATGCTTTAATAAATCTTGTGTAATGTTACATGACTTATATATTATCTAGTGTTCTTGAATAGAAAAGGGAATCTTGCAACAAAGACGAACAGGGATATTAGGAATCTGAGTGCTTACATGAAATAATTACAGAAATTAGACTCTTGTGATATAATCTAATGAATGATTTTAGATATGTATAGTACATTATGTATAGAAAGATAT
This sequence comes from Oreochromis grahami, assembly GCA_029532605.1. Taxonomy (NCBI): domain Eukaryota; kingdom Metazoa; phylum Chordata; class Actinopteri; order Cichliformes; family Cichlidae; genus Oreochromis; species Oreochromis grahami. The sequence continues at coordinate 9,244 of JAQSNX010007663.1, read as the reverse complement.
GTTTTATCTTCGGTGCATGTAGAGCCGTTATTAAAAGTTCTTGTCACACTTATGATGTAATTAAGATATAGTGTATCCATAGCATGCATGTATATGTCTTGACCTATATTCAATTTCTGTCTTTCCTTCCTTTATCTGTTTGTGTTTTCTCTCCCTGAGTTTGAACACTAAATGAAGTCATTCAGCTCTTATTTAAATCTTAATTAGATTGTCTTAAGGCAATAAACCAGTTAATGGAGTTTAATTAGGTTCTGCCTGCACTTTACTGGATAAAAACATATTAGGCTTGGGCAAATGATTAAACTCTCTTATATGGAATTGGAGATTATAGTCTCAGTATATTTTGATAAGCATCATTCTTTTTACAAACACACACACACACACACACACACACACACACACACACACACACACACACACACACACACACAGAGAGAAATACACACTTAAAAAAACCCCTCTGCATAGGCAGTAAGTGAATTAGCTCCAGAGACAGACATGAAAGGCTGCTGTGCTGCACAACAGAGTTTCAGAAGTGCATTTGAGGTGACAGTTTTGTATATTTGTTGACAGAAATTTAATTTTCAAATTCTTAATCCTTAGTTTCTAAAACTAGGCTTGGTCTTTGTAACAGTTCACAGTTTAAAGCTGCACGAGACGGCAGATCTGCACACAGGCAGACCCCAACTGGTGTCAAGATATGAATATTGGATTTCTGAAAGAAAGGGAAGCTTTCAGAACATCTGTAAACATTGAAGTTTCCATAGGGTGTTTTTTTAATTAAAAAAACTTAATAAAAAAAATATTTCATTCAAACTTGTTACACTGTCAGTCACATGTGTGAGTGCAGCATATGTATCCAGGGCTGCACCTAACACTGTGTCACAGCAGATTAAAACTCAAACTAGGAACAATGTTCCCAGTGGTTACATGACACCTACATGCATGCACAGACAAGTGGTGTGTGTGTGTGTGTGTGTGTGTGTGTGTGTGTGTGTGTGTGTGTGTGTGTGTGTGTGTGTGTGTGTGTGTGTGTGTGTGTGTGTGAACAGTACACCACAGACTAAGATGGATGCGAGGACATGTTTGAGGACATGTTTGAGGTGATGATACGTAAATTAACCAGCACTGCTGTGTTACATACACCTGACACACACTTTTGTTTGTTTGTCACACAAGGGCAATTCGTTTTGCCCTTGTGTGATAAAACTAGCTCATAAAAGATGGAGGTGAATATAAAACACACAATCAATCAAATGAAGTGAAATTAAATCTATTAAAAACAATTAGAAAACACAGTAAAGACAGATGAGATAAAAAGTGACAAAAACATATGAAGAGCATGTTGTTGTAGAGGTGGAGTCTGACAGAGGTTTAAGATGAAAATGCACTGCTGGGTCACTGAATGAGACGAAGCGTTGGTTAATTCTTCTTCTTATCAATATTAATATTATTTACTCTGTAAGACGAAAAGTGGAAAATTTCTCTATTTAGCTTATTATGAAATTTTTTTTTCTGTAAGTGAGTATGTTGTAAACCTGTTTCTGTTAACAAACTGAATACTGTGGCTTCCTACTAATGTCAAATAATTCTACGTGTTTTTTTCTGCATGGAGGGATTTTACATTTGACGCGTCACTTAGGTCCACAAGTATTTTAACAACAACAACAACTTTGGGTCAGTACAAGCAACTTTCCCTCTTGCTCATTCACTCCTTTGTCAAGGTAAGATGAGGTTTGTTGCTGCTTTGTTTCTCAGTGTTGCCATACGTACTGTAAATGTCATGTAGTGTATGTGTGTCTCTTCATTACCCCACTCCCTTTGATAGCCCCTAGCAATTGGCAAGTCCTATCCTGGTCCACTTTTATTAATATCTGTTAAAGGAGAGAATTCAGGCCTGTAAATTGCTGCAGTTCTTTTTTTAAAACATTTTTTAGTCATGTTGTGCTTACATGATTAAGTACAACATTGCCCTGGTGTACCTTTAAACCTGTGTAGACTTCTGACTTCTGGCCGGGCCGACAACCTGGAGTCAGATACTGATTCTTTCTCCTTGGGCCGGGTGTATAAGCAGCACAATCAGTTGATGTGTTTTTGCACAGCAACTTGGTCAACCTGTGTTGTTTTTAATTTATAATAAATTAACTTGACTTGGTATCCAACAAAAATGTCACATTTCCATAACACTTGCCACCAGTAAACCTTTAAACCTCCTCCACACTATTCTCATTTATAAAGTGCTTTACAAACTCGTAAAGATGGATTTTTTCAGTGCTGCTAGCCAAACAAGGAACGACTTACTGCTTAAGAGATGGAGAGTGAATGTGGATAGTATATCCTTGATTTTTTAAACATAACACATTGTTGCAGCTAGGGGCAGTACAAAAGTGAGCACTTTAGACTTAGTGCCCTTGCTTTCAACTGAGTTATTGGATTTGTTACTGGTTAGCTAACATAAATGAATGTAAGTCTATTACAAGCAACCAACCAACCCAGAGATGGCACGTTGCGTACTGGCACTATGGCATTAACCGTGTTATACAATTTTTAACTTTAAACACTTATTTCTTAAATCCAGCTTCACACACAGTGTTAAACCTCTCACAGATACTAAAAGTAGGGCTCCATGGTGTACATATGTAAGGTCTCCTCGTAAGAGCTAGCTGTACCACAAAGTACCTGAACGACAGAGTCTGCTATTGTAATCAGACAAGAATACAAATGTGCCAAATTTTGAAATGTTAAATACAGGAAATATTTCTTAGCTCACAGGACATAAAAATGGGCACTGAAAACAGCTCGACTGAAGTGAATGAATAAAGCACTTTAAAAGTCATACTCTTCATGCAGTCTCTTATCAGCGATGTTGGCCCACTGTCTGATCGAGGTTTGTGCCTTGTTGAACCTCTGTGCACATCTATCTGTGGAGGGAAGTGAGGAAAGAGAAGTTATTGTATGAAATTGTGATTTTCAGTTCGAGTAATATTGAGTACAGCTGAATGTATGGGTATCTTTCAGAACTACATATACAAAAATAGGAATTATTTTTAAATGGCTTAGAGTTTGTCAAGGTTACTACAGTGAACTAAAACCTAAAGTATGGAAAAAAATATAGAAAACATTTGAAATATTTTCTGTTTAAAGTAAAATCTATGTGAACTGTCTTATGTTTAAATTAATAGTTAACTTTATATTTGGAGAAATTGGTTGTGGTTAAAAAAAAAAAAGCAGGATTTTGGCACAGTTTCCTGACAGCAAGAAGGCAATGAAAACGTCTCTTGGGGCCTTTCTGTGTGGTTCATATGCATAGTTCATATCCACAGTCCAATTAAACATTTATTAGTTTGTGTAGTTTTCTGTCTGGCTCTTTGGCCTGTGAAAGACTGATGACCTGTTGACACCTGGGACAGTGTCCAGCCCTGTGACCCTAAGCTCAAAGTACAATAGTGGGATCTTAAGCATGTTAACATGTATTTGAAACAAATCCCAACCTTTAACTTAATCCTACAAAAAGTTGATGGTGGATATTAAGTTGTCAACAGTGATGTTAGAGTTGGTTTTTAAACATTAGGCAGCAAAACAGAACCAACTTTCATCTCCACTATAAATAACAGCGACATGCAAACAGAAACAAACTGGAAAACAACAAAAACTATGACTATTACAAAAACAAAAACGCTCAGCGAGAGGCAAGCAAATGATTAAGAACACACAGAGTGCAGCTGATTGCTGCAACTGTGGTATTTATGAGACCACCTGTTGTTTTCATGTCACACAGTGATTATGGGTGTAGATGACACTTTGCTAGAAAAGTGAGCCTGGTGATGTAAACTATGAGCTTTCTTCTTTAATTATAGCTTATTGAAGCACTAAAATAACCTCCAGTAAATCAAGTCTGATGCTCATCAAGGTCACTGATTATTACAGATGTCACATTAGACTTAACTGTTTATAATTATTAACATTTTGACTACCAGTGGAGGGTGGAGGAGGCAAAGGGAAGCTTGCAGTGAAAAACCTGAAAAATAACCATGGTCCATCAACAGTGGTACAAATAAAGAAAGAGAAACCTAACATTTATTAACACTGGAGGGAGAGTTCACACAGAGCAGATGGAGGCGTATTTATTTATGGCACACAAGAGCCCATTGTCTTTTAGTGCTAATATAACTGCAAAATTCATAGTTTTGGGCTGTAGAAGACAGTGTAGAGAGTTGAAGGTTAAAAGATTTGGTCATATCAAATATGTATATGTTTTATATATACTCTGTGGTAACAATGTGGCAAAACCTGTGTAGATTTTGAAACAATCTACACATCTACACATGTCATACCCATCAAAGTTAACACGTGCCTAATGGATTAACTTTGTAGTTAGAAGGCAATTGAAAAGGTTGTGGCTAATGTGTTAATGTGAAACACAAACAGAATTTAAAATGTGAACTACCAACAGAGGAACAAGATATTTAGTCTTTGTTCCTGGAATGCTGTCATGTCACTCTGAGCACTCTTTGGGTTTACCTACATTTTGCATGGATATTATACCTCTTTTTCTCTAACCTGATTTTTATCTGCATGCTAAGCAACGGCTGTGAGTGAGTGGTGAATCTTACTGACAAGACCTGACATCACCCCTTTTTAGTCCAAAGGGGGACCATAAATTAAAAAGTGAACATGATTTTATCTCAATAGGACTTTGCTACTTGGGGACTATCTCAGCTGACAGTGGAAAAAGAAGAGCACATCCTTGACATGTTGCCAGTCCATCACAAGACTATTATAAAATTAGTGATGTCACTCATTATCATATTCCCACCTACAGTTCATTCACAGTCATTTATCACTTAACAAGCATGTCTCTGGGCTGTGGGCAGAAACCCAGACAAGCCCAGGGGAATTTCTGGGTCCAGAGAGCCCAGAGAATTGCTGGGCCAAGCAAACTAGCAGGTTTGAACCTTATTGCTAACCACTGTGGTGCTAGGTAACACTCTCAGAGTTTAAACCATTTCTGGTGAGCTCTGCATTGTTTATTAATACTTTAACATTGGTAGTATGTTTCTGGACTGGAAGCTAGGATCCTCTTTTTTATATGGTGTGTGTTCTCAAGCTAAATGAATACATTCCAAACATTCCAATACAGGGAGATGAAAGGAATACAAGTCAACTGATTTTCTAGATCAGAGGTTTTGACAGGAAGGACTTGTGTTATATCTACTCATCTGTAAGCCATGTTAGAGGTAGATTTAGAGCTAACCTTAATCTTGTATGGTTTGAAGAAAGTAAAAGTAATACAAGCGGAACTTTTCAGAAGAAGTAACAATTTTGAAAAAGCAAAAAATCAAATATTCACATTAAAAAAAATAGTAGTACAATACACACACACACACACACACACACACACACACACACACACACATATATATATATATATATGTGAGAAAGAAAGTCTTAATATATATATATATATTAGTGCTGTCAATGTTAGTGCTGTTAGTGCTGTCAAAATAAATGTCAATCTTTTAACACAGGTTCTCTCCTGTGAAATACAACTTTTTAAAAAAACCTATATATTAATAGGTAAGTAGGGATGGGTATTGATAAGATTTTCACGATTCCGATTCCATTTTCAATTCTTTTTAATGATTCGATCCTTTATCGATTCTCTTATCGATTCTTTTTAAAAAAGGAGAACACTAAGGTCGATTAGCTTAGAACTTTGTTTTATATCTTCTCTTTGAACAAGATAGAAATTTAGGAGTAACATGGCCTTACAAACCCAACAGTGAAACTTTAAGAGATCCACAGCCTACGGCTCTTCAATGGGGTGTCACAGGGTCCCCAGGAAAAAAAAAATGTAAATGTAAAATAATAAAATAAATATTCTTGTGTAGCAATAACAAAGTATAACATAAATTATTCTGTAGCAATTACACAAGAATATCCAGTAATGTCCCTGCCTACAAACACATTCACTTACCGAAAATCGGGGGCATCTGCTGTGGCAAATGGGTGCAAGCCTTTGACCACAAACTTAGTCACTGCTCGGTGACATTCGTCTATCCTGACCTGAAAGGAGACGCTACTGGTAGACTGCAGTGAGAACTGCCAGCCAGACTCTGTCTGTCTCTCTCAACATGGTCACCTAAATACAGCGCACAGTAATGGCAGGTTTTGTAATAAGGCAGATTGCGCTAACATGATATGAACTTTTAGTTGATTATTTACCTGCCGTATTAACGGGAGAGGACGTGCAAACGTTACCGCTCGCTGCTGCTGGGTTGAGATTCACGAGTCCGGAGCAGAATTAAAAACACGACATTCATTTAAGGTTATCGCGTGTTTTGTGAGCAAATGCTTTTGCATATTCGTAGTGTTTCCTCCTTTAAATGAAATATCTACTTTGCAAGTATTGCAAGTTGCCCTGTTGTCATCCGTTCTCATAAAGTATAACCAAACTTTTGAGCGTTTGAGCCGCTTAGGCGGCATGTTTCCTGCCAGGTAAATGACGCTCCGCAATGTGGTGACGTCATTCGGGGCGACTGGAATCGATAAGGGAATCGTTTGCAAAAATGGCAAACAATTCCAAGGAATTGAAACAGTGGGAACCGGTTCTCAACAAGAACCGGGTTTCGATACCCATCCCTATAAACTAATATATATTAGTGCTGTCAAACAATTAAAATGTTTAAGCAGATTCATCACAGGGTTACTGTGGATTAATTTTGATTAATCACGATTAAATATCATTCATTTTTATTCTATATTAATCGCATTTCATTTTGCATGAGCAAACAGACTCGAGAAAAAAGGGAAAATATACACATTAACATGTTTATCGAACATCTTGAACATTCATGTTAACAAAAAGCTCTGTAAACAATTATCCAATCTCTCTGTCACTCTTGGGGAGGCACTTCAAGTCCTTGAAACGAGGAACCAAAGCTATGTTAAGTGCGTTTTCTTAACAATATTAATAGGTCTGCAGTTTATTGTAATCCACTTGGCAATTGTGTCAGTCAATATGTCCGAGGAAGACTTACTGAGCCCAATTCTCCGTGACTGGTTTGTTGCAAGCTGGGTGACGCGTTAGCCAAATTCCTAGCAGCATCCCCGGCTAACGTATGCTTTGCGTCAATGTGATATTATAAGCTTTGGTAAGTGCTTCGGTGAAAAGAAAGTTCCTTCTTGCACAATGTGCATGATACTTTATGTCGGTCGACTGTTACGTCTTGTTATTAAGTGTGCCTATGCCAAGAGGCACACTTAATTACTATTCGTCGGATTTATTATTCTTATTATTATTGTGTGGATGCCCTCAAAGGGCTTCCACACTATTGAGTTCCTGTTTCTCTTTAAACTTTATTGTGTGGATGCTCTCAAAGGGCTTCCACACTATTGAGTTCCTGTTTCTCTGTATTCTTTATTGTGTGGATGCCCTCAAAGGGCTTCCACACTGTTGAGTTCCTGTTTCTCTTTATTAAGTGTGCCTATGTCAAGAGGCACACTTATTACTATTCGTCGCATTTATTATTCTTATTAAGTGTGGCTATGCCAAGAGGCACACTTATTACTATTCTTCGGATTTATTATTCTTATTATTGTGTGGATGCTTTAAGGCATCCACACTATTGAGTTCCTGTTTCTCTTTATTCTTTATTGTGTGGATGCTGGAGGCATCCACACTATTGTTTTCCTGTTTCTCTTTCTTCTTTATTGTGTGCATGCCCTAAAAGGGCTTCCACACTATTGAGTTCCTGTTTCTCTTTATTGTGTGGATGCCCTAAAAGGGCTTCCACACTATTGTTTTCCTGTTTTTCTTTCTTCTTTATTATTATTCCCCTAGTTGCTTCCGTACACTTTTTGGCACTTAACTACTCCCACAGTTTTTATCCGATTTTCGCCATTCAAACTTAAAAAAATTCTGCTATTTCTGCTAATGCTGGCTATGACTTTTGGTGCTCATAACTTCTATACTTTTTGAGATATTGAATTTTTTTTTGCAATATTTTTTGCCCATTTCTGCCATATCATCAGTGGCGTCACTGATTTTCCTTGCCGGGATGACCTATGTTTTAGCTCAGTGAGATGAGCATCCGTTCTCAGACTGGGAGGCCTGGGTTCAAATCCCTCTTATGGCAACATTTCTTTCAGTTAACAGTTAAACTTTTTTAACTCAATTTCAGCTTTTTCACCCCTTTTCAGCAAAATTTTCAGTTTTTTCACCACTTTTCAGCACAAATCCCAGCTTTTTCAGCGACATTTTTTTTTCACCACCACCATACAACATTTTGCAACTTTTCATCTTTTTCAGCTTTTCAGCAGACAGCTTCAGCATTAAGGCATCCACACAGCATTTTCGCAGGAAATGCAAACTTTTTCTAGTTCTTTATAAGCATCAACACTACTGAGTTCCTGTTTCTCTTTATTCTTTATACTTTATTGTGTGGATGCTTTATGCATCCACACTATTGAGTTCCTGTTTCTCTTTATTGTGTGGATGCTTTATGCATTTATTGAGTTCCTGTTTCTCTTTATTCTTTATTCTACTTTATTATTATTCAGTTGCCACTTTTTGTACGTTTTTTGGCACTTAACTAGTCCCACAATTTTCAGCCGATTTTCACCGTTCAAATTTTAAACTATTCTGCTATTTCTGCTAATTCCTGCTATGACTTTTGGTATTTTATACTGTTATACTTTTTAAAATATTAAGCTTTTTTCCTTTAATTTGTCCCATTGAAATGAATGGGAAACTTCTGCAATTCTGCTAAAACTTGCTTGTTTTTGAAACTTAACTACTTTTTCCTACTTTCACGTAGAACAACCATTCAAACTTTAAAATGTTCACAAATTATTGGGCTATTCATAAATGATTCAGCTTTTTCATATCTGTTACCGTTTTCATCTTATCCCTCTTTAAGTTTTGAGTTGCAAAATTGTGATTTTTCACAAAATACATGCGTTGTTATGGTTGCTATGCAGTTGGTTCTAAGTGAGCCACTGTACCTTTGGCAATTTTCTCTTCATGTCCAAACAACTTCTTGCTACTTGATTAATTTTCACTCAACTTCCACAAATTATACATCAAAACGTAGGTATTTTTGCTGGCTTTCCGAAAATGTCACTATCATGGTTGTGAGATTTATAGAATTTTGGCAAATCGCCTCAGACCAACACAAAGTCTCAAAACTCTCCATAGAAAGTCAATGGAGAGCTTGTTCAAAATCACCGCTTGATTTCTGTA